>JABMDO010000207.1:0-50455 GCA_014851415.1 Cnaphalocrocis medinalis | reverse complement strand
TGTCTGTGTAGATTGCTAGATTGTGTTAGTGTTTATTGTTTTTTGTTTGTGTAGAACAAATGTATAGAAGTCCGTAGCAGATGCTAGTTGATTCCGCCCTTGTAGTTTTATGTATTATTTGTAATACATAATAAGTCTTCCACCTCTTTATAGGAGAGTGATTTTAAGTACTTACTGACTGATCGCTTACAGATGGTTTTATGAAGAGGATAGACAGTAAGGACACAGTTATCTTATTATAAATGTAGTCACCCAAGAAACAATAAAAGCGCTGTGCAAGGCTGGTGCGGAATTTTTTTACTTGACAAACCTTGCCCTTCCTGCGCTTTTCCGTCATCAGTTCAGGGTTGTAACGAAGTTGGGAGTGTTTTTGAGAGCAATGTGCAGAAGAAACAATTTCCTGACGGAGAGTACGTCCCATTCCCTGTACAGCGCATCAGTTGGGTAGCGAAAGGGGTGGCCCCTACCAACCTTAAGGATAGCCCTCTGAGCTCTCTCCACCTCGATTAAGAGAGACTTTGCTGCCCCTCCCCAGGAGGTTATACAATACTTACAAGTCCAAAAATTATTCTAAGTGTAAATCTTGATTTTTTTTTTATGTTGACGAACTGATGGCAATAAGGTTGAAAATCCTATGTAAATTCGCTCCGATGAATTTTTCTTCTATGTAAAATCTTCTTTGTAAATAAGGATCAAATTGTACTCACAGTAGGCACTTCACACACTCACACATACACCAGATGAATGACGTAGTGATGGATGACGCACGGCAGCCAATGCGTGACGTCACTCCTCCGACGATAGCTCAGCTAACTTCACGCCGTACAGCGCCAACTCGCACTGCTGCAGCAGACTCCGCAACTTCACACAGCTTCTAACGACGCGTACGTACGCAGTACGCGACGTACTCTTTGCTGTAGCGATCCACTACAAAGTACGCGAAGAAAGCCAAAAATCCAACAAGGATATCTAATTTCTCTCACATCCGTCTCGGACGGACCATGATTAAGACCTAGGTTGATCTGGAACTGGGTGCACTAAAATGAAACTACTCAAAGTTCTAGTAATGGTAGTATATTGAAGTAAAATCTTTGGGACCTTATGTATAATCAAAAAATCAAAACGCTTGCGTGATGCAAATTTGCACAGCTCCATCTATCGGAGAACGGAAGAACTAAAATATCTACTTTTATAGCCTGCTTATTTGTACTAGCGTGAACACTTGCTTAATGCGGTAATAATTGGTGATCACAAATCCGAGCTATGTTCAAAAAATTCAAACATACTTTTAGTGGACTCCAGAATCGAACCCAGGTCCCCGAGACCACGGCATAGTACGTACAGCTACACATCAAAGTATACAAAACTGTCACATTTCTGCAATCGACTCTCATCTTACTGTCAAACACATTAGGTTGAATATTCATTGACAGGTTATGGTAACCTGATGTGTGGCTGTCTGTACTTAAACCACTAGACCAACGAGGAGAAATGTAATAAATTATGTAAAATATATAGCCAAGTCTATGGAGACACGCGCAAATTTTTGGCTACGAAGTTGTCTCGAATTTGCAAATTTCTAATGATTTCTTCAACTTTCCAGACACTAATTTGCACATTTTGCTACTCTTGATGATTAATTACTCATTATTTTCTTTTAGAAGAGAATGTTTATCTTCTATCCTTACTAATATTAATGCGAAAGTAACTCTGTCTGCCTGTCTGTTATGCTTTCACGCCAAAACTACTGAATGAATTTGAATGAAATTTGGTACACAGATGGTCTAGACCCTGAGAAAGAACATAGGCTAACTTTTTTTATAGCGAACGGGAGATATAATCAACAAGGGATACATTACAAATATTTAGGATAGAATGTTTACGTTATCTTCTTCTATACTATTTATAAAGAGATAACTTCTATAGACAACGACATGGCTTATAGGTGGCGAAATCACGAAACGCTTGCGTGATTTAATTGTGCACAGCGTCATCTATTGGTTCATTTCTGAATAGGGTATTTGACTAATCTCGATATAGTAAAAAATATTTATACTTTTCCAAAATACTGGTAAATAAGAACCAACGGCCAAAATTTTCAGTTAAAAATATAAAGTCTAGCTGGTTTTATGAGCATTCAAAGTTTCATGGGCAAGTCCCATTTTTAAAGTATAAAATTTAAAAAAAAATAATTATATCATTGAACTACCCGTACATTTTTCACCAAACGTTTATTATGGAAACCATTTACTTAAACGAAACATTTGATATAGCTACCAAACAAAATTTACTAGACGGCGCATACAAGATTACGGGCGTGTGACGTCACTTGCCTGTAGCCATTTTGTATAGAGCGTTTTTGAGCTTGCCCAAAATATGTGCTCTTAAAGTTGTGATATCTCAGGTGATTCAAATCAGAATCGAGCAATTCTTTCAGTAATGTTTCTTAAATTGAGAGGTCTTTTGATTAAACACATAATTTTTTTTTGTCAAATACCCTATTACGGTCCCGAAGCGAAGTGAGGGCGGGCCACTAGTTTTACTTAATACGCCATCGCGGATTTGTCACATGCGATAGCCCCCATTGTACTTATAATTTTTCTGATTGTACTCATACTTGGCGCACAAATCTGATATCATTCTTTCAACGCAACGTAGCCGAGCTATTTGGAGTCTTGGTGTCTTCGTCTCTCCCATAAAAAGAAAAACAAAAAACTTTTGTTTGTTACGCACACACGACACTCATTGGACGAATTTACAAACAGGCTGTACAACAAGATCATTACTCAACATTAAATTAAAAATTAAATTAAATTGAGACAACAGCACTTAACATTGTCCTGGTCCCAAACTAAGGTTTTCCCTTGTACTATGGAAACCAGAAACAACGAAGGAAGTACAAACACCCAGACCCAAGACAAATATCTGTTTCATCAACAAACATTTGTCTTGATGCGGGAATCGAACCCGCGACCCTTGCGTCTCAACCAGCGCTCAAACCACTACGCCAAATGAACAATATACTGATAAACAAACTAATTAAACTAAAAAAAAAACATACAAAAAAAAGAAGAAAAAATTATTTATGAGTATTTTAGGATCCGCCATCATTGTTCTGTAATTATTTAGGATCTAACTACCATCAAATCTGAACAATAACTCACAAATATGCGTAGTCGGTCCATTCATTACAGTTATTTGTATGAAACACTTCAGACCCCAAAGTTTGCGGGGTCCACTGCGGACGTTGCGGAGAGCCGATCGACCCGAGTGCGTTTGTATGAGCGAGTAGACTTGGCTAAACGAATCTAGGATACAATCTTTATGTCCAAAATAGGGTATTTTATTTCTCTCGTGATAGTATTTTTTGATATTGAGGACAATCAAGATGACCCCATGCCGTCTGATGGTAAGCGGCCGTGAGATCCAAATATGAGATTGATAGGCACAAAAGAACAGAAAAGGTGTCCATTGAGCCTGTCACTCTCACCCTGAAGGCCTGCTGAAATGCTGTTTCACGCCCCGCCTAAAAACCCAGGATTTTTAAGGAGAAAACACTTGATCTGGAAGGGCATTTCATGACTTGATGGTTCGGGGCAGGAACGAGGAAATATTTATATTGTTACGACCACGGTACCCCCTGCAAGCGGAATAAGACCTTTTTTTAATTAAATTACAGGCCAAAGTTGGACCACAATCGCACCTGATGGAAAGTGACGATAAGGTCTAGGATGACACGCGTTTGCCTAGAAGATGCCTGTTTACTTTTGCCTTAACGTTGTAAGGCCCAGACAGCAGACCCAAAAGAAAAACAATTGTTTTATGCTTTTTAAAGGCTTTTGGGGTCTTACAGATGTCTTGCCTTAAAGAGCTTATCTCTATCCATTGGATATTAAGGTTTACATTTCCTTGCACTACGGTCACATACAGCACACATGCGTTGGTGATGAAAAGTTATGGAAGGTTCGAGAAACATCGAGAATTGTGAAGAAGTCTTTCGAAGCCCTTTGTAGTGTTCACTAACTGTAATGATCGTATAACTTTATAATATCGGCTCCTTGCCTCAACCACAGCGACCACCATTTCCGCGCCAAACGTCACACACTGACAGATCTTTTACTTCTTCCTTATCTGTCATTCAAGGCTAAGGAGACGACAGCATACAGCCATACTTCCAACATCTACAGACACTACATCTCTCCCTTGTTAATATTTTTTGTATATTAAATTCACAGGCTTCACAAATAAAACAATTTTATTTAATTTAAAAAGACTTTTATTTGTCCTACGAAATCTCCATTTAGTTAAGGTACCGCTAAATGTAAATTACACTTATGTATGCTCCACTTCCTTTAGCTTCATTACATCATTCTCTAATACCAACTTATATTCAACAGTAATACAAACAAATTAAAATATGTACCCACTTCTGGTACATCTTAATGTGAGTTACACATCCTTCAGCTTCACCACCTTTACCTACATTATACCTACCTACATAATACAAATTAATATGCTCAACTTCTAATCAGGTACTCAACTTCAACTGCATCTTACAAAATTATTCTTCCTTTTCAGTCTCCGTTTCCCCTATAACACGCCATTCTCCTTCAACCTTTTTCAGATGCACCACGTTTCGGCGTAGGACTTGACCAGTCTCATCATTTTCTATTTCTACATCACCTCCTTTGCACGCCTTTACTGTATGCTTAACAGGTTCAAACGGTGTACAAAGTTTGTTAGCTCTGTTCATATTTTTAATATAGACTTTATCACCTGTGTCATAATCCGAAATGTGTGCCCTTCTTTTCTTATCACTGTATTCCTTTCCTTTTTCCTTTTCTTGTTTATCTTTATCTCTTACATCAATATCGGAAGGAGTGTAGTTCAAGGTATCTATCATAGGAATTTTGTCTCTAAATTTTCTTTGAAAAAATAACTCTGCTGGTGTCTTGCCTGTTACGCTGTGAGGCGTGCTATTGTACATCACCAGGTAATCCAAGAGGGAATCCTTCCAATGACATTTCTTTTCAGCTTGGCATATTCTTAGCCTTTTGAGAATGTCTCTATTCTGCCGTTCAACTTCCCCATTTTGTTGGGGCCAATACGGGATGGAATGGTGCAATTTAATGTCATTTTCTAAACAAAATGTTTTGAACTCAGTGCTTATAAATTGTTTTCCGTTATCTGTAATCAGAGTTACTGGGTATCCTAAACGACTGAAAATTTCTCTTAACAACCGAATCATCTCTTTGCTTGATATATCTCTGCATATTTTTATTTCCTTATATCTCGAGTAATAGTCAATTACTACCAAGATGTATTCTCCGGAAGGCAAAGGGCCCTAAAAGATCTATAGCAATATCTATCCACGGATATTCGGGCAATTCTCGTCTCTTAAGAGGATGGGGCGGATTTGGTGCTGACACGAGAGTGCACCCTTTGCAGCATTTCACCATGTTCTCTGCATCCTTATCGTATCTTGGCCACCAAACTTTTGATCTCAAGCGTCCTTTCATCGCCACTACCCCCGGATGTCCTTCATGGGCTGCTGCTAAGACTCGGCTTCTTAAAGCTTTTGGAATGACAATTCTTCCTCCTCTTAGCAGAATATCTTCTGAAAAGCATAATTCCGTTTCAAATAATTTATAACCTTTTACGCTGTCGTCCCACACATTTTCGTAAATTCCTTTTTTGACCTTTTGAATGTCCGGATCGTTTCGGGAGTGGTGTGAAATTTCTTTTAATGTAACTGCTACTGGTCTAGTCAACTCAACGATATCTTGTACATAGTCACGTTTTCCGTATTCAGGAGTAAGTTCGCATAATCGCGATAGAGGGTCCGCAATGTTATTCTTTCCAGGGCGATAGATTACTCTATAATTATATGACTGTAATCTCATGATCCATCTTTCAATCCGTGCACACGGCTTTGATTTGGGGCCAAATATCACTTCTAAGGGTTTGTGGTCCGTGACTAGATCGAACTTTTTTCCATATAGAAATAAATGAAAGTGTTCCACTCCCCATACCAATGCCAATGCCTCTTTCTCCGTCTGGCAATATCGTCGTTCACATTCTGTTAAAGTTTTATTTCCAAATGCGATTATCCTTGGACCCTCATTGTTTATTTGAACTAAAACTGCGCCTAACGCAACTGGGCTAGCGTCGGCAAAAACTATTGTTTTATCCATGACATCATAGAAGCCCAATCTAGGAATTTTGCTTAGCGCGCTCTTTAACTCTGTGAAGGCTTTTTCCTGATTCTGACCCCATAACTCTGTGATATTTGTGTTACGACCAAATTTATGACGAAGTAATAGTTTTAGGGGTTCAGTTATTGTAGCCATATTTGGAATCCATTTTCCTACATAGTTAATTAACCCCAAAAAACTCAACAACTCGGAAATGGTTTTTGGAGGCCGGAACTGATTTATAGCTGCCAAATATTTGTCTAGGGGTTTTATACCTTGCTTTGATAACTCGTGCCCAAGAAATTGAATTTGACTTACATTGTAAAGGCATTTATCATGTCTCAACACTATACCATTATCATTTAGAACGGTTAGCACACTTTGAAGCCTTTCATTATGCTCCTTTTCATCTTTCCCAAATACTAGGATATCGTCAATGAAATTTATCACTCCTTTGCAGTTTAAAAGGACTCTTTCAAGAGTTTTCTGAAAAATTTCAGGTGCACAAGTTATACCAAACATTAATCTCTTGTAGCGATATAACCCTTTGCTGGTTATGAATGTTGTTATGTGTCTTGAATCGGGGTGAAGTTCCAGTTGGTGAAAAGCATCCTTTATGTCTAATTTGCTGAAAACATTTGCGTCTTTAATCTTTGGTAGCAATTGGTCCATTGTCGGCAAAGGGTGGTTTTCACGTTTTATAGCCACGTTGGCACGTCGCATGTCAATACATAATCGGATTTCGCCATTTTCTTTCAGTATAGGTACCACAGGTGAAATCCAATCGGAAGGGCCTTCCACTTTTTCGATTATATCTTTTTGTAACAGCTCTGTTACTTTCTTCTCCACTTTTTCTTCCAACGGAATAGGTATTCTTCTATATGGTTGAGCAACTGGTTTCACAGTATCGTCAATCGGTATATGTACTAGTACATCTTTAACTTTCGGCATTTGTTGAGGTTCTTCTCCGACATTACTAACTCCTAGACCTATTTTTAGAACTCCTAAAGCTAAGGATGTTGTCTTTCCCAACAAATTCCGAGTGCCTCCATCCACTACATAGAATGTTGTGTCTTCTGTGTTACCCGCAATAGATATTTCACTACGAAAGGATCCAATTAACTTAAGCGGAACAGTGCTTCCATAAGCTAGAAATGTTTTATCAGGTTTTCCATTTTGTTCAGTAACTTTAACCTTAGCTAGCTTCATCATCTTCCAAGTTTTATCTGTGAGCAAATTATGTTTACATCCTGAGTCAATTAACATCTGTACCTGTACTCCACCTATTACGCATGAAATCATTTCATTGTCATTTATGTTGAAAACATAATTAATGTCTGGTGTATTCTCGTCATCTTCTTCCTCAATGTTTCTTACTTGACTTCTAGGCTTTTTAAACTTCTTATTAAAATCTGTATTAACCTTGTTAAAATTATCAATATCTAACTTCTTCTTTAATGGATTTGATTTGCATTTCAGTTTGAAGTGACCACGAGCTCCACATTTCAAGCATGTTTTTCCTCTTGCTGGACATGTTTCACTAAATGCTAAATGTTTCCAACTTCCACATCGAAAACATTCTTTTTTAGTTGGCTGTTTCTCATTTAACTTTGAATCAATCTTATTTACGTTTTGGAAAGTTGGTTTATGGTTGAATTCTTCTAACTGCCTACTTACAATCTCTAAAGCATTGCCTTCTGTAATCACATCTTCAAGAGTCATACTATCCCCAGATTTCAATATTTTCTTCCTCAATTCTTCTGAATTACAGGCTTCAGTAATTTGGTCCAGAATTTGGTCTTCGGTATCCTTGAACTGACATTTTTGAGCATGTCGCCTCAAGCGTAAAACATACTTTTCTAATTTTTCATCTTCTTGCTGCTTCATTTTTCTAAAAATATGTCGTTCAAATCTCTTACTCTGTTTAGGGGCGAAGTACGCATCTAACTTTTCTAAAGCAATTTTAAAAACATCCACTACACCATCCTCACTCTCGGTTTGCTGTTTATCTATTTCAGGTAAATTGTAATATATTTCTTGCAGTTCAGGTCCACCCCAGTGTAACAAACTTGCTCGTTTTTGACTGGCTGTTTGTACATTCGCTGCTTCAAGGTATATATGTAAGCTCCTCTTCCAACTTTCCCACCTGGTACGTACTGAACTGACATCTCCATTACATTCAAATTTGTCAAGCGTTAGACTCGCCATTTTGCATCCTGCAGACCAAAATTTAAGCCTTAAATTAGTGTTCTCATACATAAATAAATATATGGAACTAACATCCTTCCCGCATCCATCAACCATTCTCATGTATTAATATATGGAACAAACTTCCTTCGAGCTTCCTACTTCATCAACAATAAAAATAAACATCCTTCAAACTTCTCTTTTCAACATCACTGTTCTCATATAATACATGGAACAAACATCATTAGAGCTTCTCACTTCATCATTAATTATAACATCACTATTCTCATATATTAATACATGGAATAAACATCTTTAGAGCTTCTCACTTCATCATTAATTATTATCATTTTTTCGACATCACTATCATCACTTCATCATAATTATTATCATTTTTCGACATCACTATTCTCATATATTAATACCTGGAATAAACATCATTTGAGCTTCTCTCTTTCCTATTAATTATTCTCATATATCAATACATGGAATAAACATCATTTGAGCTTCTCACTTCCTTACTATTGAATTATTATCTTTTTTTTTTTTTTGTAACATCAACGTATTCTTGTATCAATACATGGCATAAACATCATTTGCAATACCCGTTAAGTTTTCATATCATAAAATAGAACTAAGATATAAACAACCCCTTTAACCCTATTATCACTCATTATATTATTTTAAAAAAAAAATACAATAATGTCTAATGTTCTGATATCCTTTATGGGTAAGTATGTTTGAACTGAACTTTGCTATGATGAGTTTTAACCATCAAAACAAATAGCTAATACTTATTCATTAACTGAAATGAGTTACCTAGTAAAATAATAAATTTCTTATAATTAATTAAGTAGTTCAATTTCTTTTCATTCTAAACCAATTTTATTAGAATATGAAACATCAACTTCATTTTGTAAGTTCTCCATACAACATTGAAATCTAAAAACTTATGTATCTTACCCAAGTATTTTCTTTGTAGAATATTTATCGACCTAACTTAGTTTGTTTCATAACTTCAAAATCTCTTTACCTAAATCATAAATTTATCATTTCAAGAATGCACTGACAATCTCCATAAGCTTTAGTATTGCTTTTTAATTAATGTTATGTAATTACTAAAAATATTGGCTTTAAGTTACAAAGACCAGTGTCTCTTTAAAATAAACCTTACTTCTGTTTTTATTTTCCAGGTTTACATAAGAGTTTAAGTACAGCTACTTCAACAAACGTTAATAGGTTAGGTTCTTACTGCATATAAACGACACAGAAAAAATGCAATATGCCTCTATGTACTCTGAGCAAGTGCTAGTGTTTAATATTCTTAAGTGCATGATTTTATTGTTAATCAGTCTGACGAATAGGAATAATATGGAATAGTACTTATAAAACTAACAACTCAATGTTGTCAAGAAAAACGATGTGATTGTTTTTTGAAAGTATAGGTGATTGGACTGATTTTTTCTTATGAATTGTTAATATTACTTACCAAACTGCGCCAAAATGTAGTATTCACTAACTGTAATGATCGTATAACTTTATAATATCGGCTCCTTGCCTCAACCACAGCGACCACCATTTCCGCGCCAAACGTCACACACTGACAGATCTTTTACTTCTTCCTTATCTGTCATTCAAGGCTAAGGAGACGACAGCATACAGCCATACTTCCAACATCTACAGACACTACACCCTTGTTTTAATGTCCCGTAACATTCTAGAAGCTATGTCTTGAACATTCTGGAACCGAATGTCCTGGAAGTAATGTAACAGCTCGCGCCTGGGTCACTCACTACTATAAAAAGCGGGACGTGCCAGCCGGCGAGTCAGTTCCGATTTGGACAGCGAAGCGAATAGATCTTCTGCGAACTAGTAGTGATCATGTTGTGAATTACCTGCGAAGTATTTCAAAAGTGTATTTTGTGATTTAGTGTTTTAGTGTGCAATATTGTTATCAGCCTATAATTATTGTCCCACAGGAAGACAAAGGCCTCCATCATAGAAATCAAGTCATCGCTCTATCATGGGATTAGGCGAATGGACTCGTTTGCCTAATGCAGATTGGCAAACCCTGAACATGCTTTTGCTCCACCCGGGATCCGAACCCTGGACCTCGAGATCACGGCCCGATACTTAAACCACTAGACCAACGAGCCGTTGTATTATAATAAACCTTGGATTTTGTTTATTTTCTTCAAAATCCGTTCCAACCAACTCGCACGTCGAAATCTTGAATTAAGAGTAAAAAATCATAAGTGGCCTTACCATGAGTTTGAAATACTATCCTCGCTATCGAAAACTATCGCTTTGTCATCATTCATCCGTGATGCATTTGAAAGAGACAGAGCAATAGTTTACATTATATCAGTTTTCGATGTCATCTCATGGTAGCGCTACTGAAGGTCTGCCTTTCAAGTTCACTTGCCTCTCCAAACACACAACGATCTGCAGATATTAATACTACAGATAGAAATAAAGCAATCCGACAGACAAACACAGCTCTCTAGATGGAGTGGGGTCTTGTCCTTATCTGTTCGTGACAACTTTCCTTTTTCTTTTTAAACGATCGTACTTTAAAGTTTTTCTAAAGTAAATTAAAAACGTCTTATAGTAAATTAAATCCAGTAGTTAAGAAAGAAAAAAAAAATTTTATACAGGGTTTAGCTGTGAACATCACACACATATTTCATTAACCATGGTTTCTACCAACATTCTGAGCAACATAATTTTGTTCTATGACTTTTGCAAATTTGGTTAAAAATATCTACTTTTCATACAAAGTCGCTCACGTGACTTGGTTATTTTGTATTGGAAGCGAATTTTTTTTGGGAGTCGAACATTTTCTCGATGAATTTCGGAAAGTTAAAAAACAAAAATATTGTCCTAAATGGTTACTGGAACACGTAGTAAAATGGATGTAAATGTTTACAGATACACTCTGTATAGCTCTACCCTCTTCTATTCTAACTAACAGTGGGAGAGTGTGCCCCGCTTCGGCATGAATGGGCCGGCTCGACCGGAGTAATACCAATACCACGTCCTTACAGAAAACCGACGGGAAGCAGTGCATGCGCTGTATTTCGCTGCGCTGCGTGAGAGGGTACCGGAGGCCCAATCAAGGGGAAGGGGGTTTAAAAGGTAAGCAGCGCACTTGTGACACCACTGGTGTTGCAGGTGTCCTTGGTCGGCGGTAATCGCCTACCATCAAGTGATCCGTCGGTTCGTCTGTCATCTTCTTCTATACTATTATAAAGAGATAACTTCTATAGACAACGACAAGGCTTATAGGTAAACCGAAAACACGAAACGCTTGCGCGATGTAATTGGACACAGCGCCAATAATTCAGAAATGAGCCAATAGATGGCTCATTTCTGAATTACGGTCCCGAAGCGAAGTGAGGGCGGGCCACTAGTTTATCACAGAAAAAAATGCCAACCGATTTTTTTTTTGCAAAACTCAGTGAAAAATGAAACGCCGCTTGTGGTAAACAAAAAAAAGTTTCCCGAGAGAGAGTAAAAAATATATTTTACATACAAACTTTTGCAAACCCACTAAAAGTTGGTAGGCGAAGTTCCTTCGCAGTATAATTTCAATTTTCACAAATGGAGGACGAGGGTAAAGTGGGGTGAATTGGGACATACAATAGGGTATGTTTAAAACTTTTGTGGTTATTGATAAACGGATTCAATTCCTATGGTGGGTCTGAAATAGTGTAAGTTCGTAGTGGACTATAATACAAAATAGTATTGTCACGTACTATGTTCGATACTATTGTGATTTAGAATACAAATCATTTGTTGCGGTAAATGTGGTTATAATAAGTACACAATACAGGACCCACGTGGTACCCACGATACAGGACTTCTCCTAGTGTGGGACCTACTGTAATGCTCAACAATGTTACAATGTTACATGTTACAAATATTTTTTTTAATTTCGTACATTTAATCGAGTACTATCAGCATGCAATAACAGAGAGTTAACGTCGTCCAAACTAACAGAATCGAGCAAAAACAATCAATATCTATCGACATAATTATTATAATAAAATACAGCCATTGCAAGTTAAAAATTTTTTACCGCGCACTTGATTCTACTGGTGTTGCAAGCGTCTATAGGCAGCAACAATCGCTTACCATCAGGTAATCCGTTGTTCTTCTGCCACCTATCACACAAAAAACATTATTTGCTTCTAGCATACAAAACAAAAGTAATTAAACTTGACCTCCTTAAAAAGTGGATTCGAAACATACTCATAATTATGCATACCGCATTCACCCCCTATATTACATTCACCCCACCGGACCCTAATTATTGCGGCTGTATAATTTGCTTCTCTTTCGCTATGGTGAGAAGGTCAAAATAATTACATGGGGAAACAAAGGTTATGGGAAAATCGATGATTTGAATAAAAAATTCATTAATTTTACCAAAAATTATGGAATGCCGGGGCTGGCTTGACCAACGTATTTTTTTATTGTAATTTAAGTATAAGGTGGTAGACTAGCAGACGAAACATCCAACCCATATACAACCGCAACACAAATGGAGTCACAAGCGGGCTGCCAATCTCTAACCCCCTTTCCCTTTTGGCTACGGAATCCTAACTAAAAATCAAAGGCAAGTTACATCACAAGTCCTTGCATCCTTGCTCCAATCCAATGTAATTGAAATCGAGCTTCAATAAATGCATTTTGGGTTGACTTTCAAAGGTTGTCTAATAGACATCGCTTTAAGCGATAAGGCTGCCTCTACTAAACTTCTGTAAGATCTAGATCTTAAGTTGAATTTTGTGCAATAAAGTATGTATATCTATGTATTTATCTAACTATCTTCCGACTGTTGGGTGTAGCGGAACCATGATTTAAAATCGTGAATTTCTCAGCCAAAATATTATAGGATTCAATAAAAACTCTAACAGCGCCACCTCTCTGAAGCCCATGTGACTTCTGAGAAATGGCGGCTTAAGACGCTAAGCCTATTAAGGTAATGTTGCCGGAGTTATTTCCTAGATGTCACTACCATACCATGTAACTGTCTAAGAAATGTATATGCCGCCAATATTTTAAAAACAATGTCACTGGGACATAATAATTTTATTTTCATATTTTATTTACTTTTGTTTTTGTTACTGTTTTTCTTTTCCTAAAGTTTTTTAAAAATGGCGCCCAACGTGGGGTAGTTAGCTATTCCTATTCTAAACGCGTATGATGAAAGATACATAAAGATAATTCAGTCAAAATATCTACTTCAGTACTAAAATTTGGTCAGTGGCAAAGATCAAAATAAATGATCTGACTTGAAAAAAAACATTGTTTCCTCTTATAGATTTATCACATCTTATATTGACAGGTGTATCTGTGAACATTTACACCTCTTTTACCATGTCGTCTTCTACCAACCATTCTGTACAACATTTTCTATGACTTATGGAAAATCGCTTAAAAATGTTTCAACTTTCATACAGGCGGTATGTACAATTTGTACATAGGTACGTGACATCATTTTGTATGGGGAATCGCAAAAAAAAACTATTTTTAAAAAGTGATACAACAATTAATGTTCAGAATGGTTGATAGAAGACGTGGTTAAAGGGATATACATGTCCACAGATACACTCTCTATAATTCAAAATGGCGACGCCAAAGGTCCGCTCTCAACAACTCATAAGTTTCCCGCAAAATTTCTTCATCGACCCCAAACTACTTATTAAGCCTTTAAGCATCAATTTTGAGGTATAACGGCTTTTCTATAGAACGGTCTTTAGATTTTATCGCTTGTTCGCCCATTATAACTCAATTGCAGGCTTTTGGCAGTCTACCAAAGGATGGAATTAGGTGCAAATAATATGTACGGGCTGTTGGTAGTAATATATTGGTTGCTATTTTGTCGGCTTATTAACAACAAGAGAAATATCACGTGAAGATCAAAAAGTAAAACCCAGAATGATAATACAGAAGAATCCGGTTGATTTGACTCCGCTTTGATTGGCCAACTGCTTCATCAGCAGCAACCCACGCTCGTCCACTGCTGGACATAGGTCTCCCCCAATGCACGCCACCGCTTCCCGATTTCGGCCACTCTCATCCAGCTCACTCCAGCCAGCCTTCGAATGTCGTCATCCCATCTTGTAGCAGGGCGTCCAACACTACGTTTACCGAGTCGCGGTCTCCACTCAAGGACTTTACTGGCTCCAACGGTTGGTCTGCCGGCTAATGTGACCAGCCCACTGCCACTTCAGTTTGCTAATTCGGTGGGCTATGTCGGTGACTCTGGTTCTCTGTCGGATAACATCATTTCTGATGCGGTCTTCAAAGATACTCCGAGCATAGCCCTTTCCATAGCTCTTTGAGCGACTTTGAACCGGTGGATTAGTCCAGCCGTGAGTGTCCACGTCTCGGCACCGTAAGTCATGACCGGAAGGACGCACTGGCCAACTGCTTAATATGACGTAATTACAAACAAGGTGAAAATGGTTCACATAGAAAACTCCTTATACGAAGTCCTTTATAATAATATTTCGCCAATTTCGATCCTTCATTTTATGACTCACTTATATAATGATATTTCGCTTATGTTGTGTCTTTTCTATTATATACTCGTATTTAAATAAAAACCGGCCAAGAGCGTGTTGGACACGCACATGAATGGGTTCCGTAGCTATAAGATGGGCCTTGGGCGGATTCGTGAAGTTGATCACAAACCCGAGCTATATTGGAAAAAATCGGACTACACTTTTTCTCGACCCGGGAATCGATCTCCGAGACCCCTCCCAAGATCACGGACCGGCCTACTTAAATAACTAGTGACTAGAACCAAACGGGGCGTCTAATAACATAAAGAAATAAAAAGTTTGTTAAAAACCTTTCAATAAAAGAAAACAATCTGTACATCCAAACTACTACAGATTCAAATCCATTCCCAAAGGAAGCAAAACCAACTAAACTGCTACTAAAAACTATATTCTACCAACATTAAAACTCTAAATCGCAGCTAGCGCCGCCTGGCGGCAGTCCAAAGTTTAATCGCGGCAATTACGCAGTTTCCGTTTCCTGGAGCCATGTTGAACACCGGTAGTGACGTCATTAGGTATTGGAGGGTGGATCTTTGAGGAAAGTTGTTAATTAGGCTCTGTAAGGCTTTTTTTTATTTTGTAACGATCAAGAAGCTGGCGTGAAGCAGTGCCTGCGCTGTTATGTTAAGTGAGGGTACCAGAGGCCCAACTAGGAGGAAAGGGGATTAAAGGTTGCAGGTGTGTATTAGCGGCGGCAATCGCTAACCATCAGGTCATCCGTCTGCTCATATACTACCTATCACATAAGAAAAAATTGTAACTCATCAAGATGCCCGCGAGAAGCAGTGCCTGCGCTGTTTCGTTGAGTGAGGGTACCAGAGGCCCAAATGGGAGGAAGGGGGTTAAAAGTTGCAGGTGTGTATCGCTTACTATAAGGTGATCTATCTGCTTGTTTGGCTCCTATAACATAAAAAAGCCGAATCAGCAAACTGAAGTGGCAGTGGGCTGGTCACATTAGCCGCAGAACTGACAACCGTTGGAGCTATAAAGTCCTTGAGTGGAGACCGCGACTCGGTAAGCGTAGTGTTGGACGCCCTGCGACAAGATGGGATGATGACATTCGAAGGCTGGCTGGAGTGAGCTGGATGAGAGTGGCCGAAAATCGGGAGCGGTGGCGTGCATTGGGGGAGACCTATGTCCAGCAGTGGACGAGCGTGGGTTGCTGATGATGATGATGATGAACATAAAAAAGAGATGCTAAAAGGAAAGGAAGAAAAAAAGAGAAAAAAAATAGTAATAAAAAGACGGCCTCGTTGGCGCAGTGGCTAAGGTGTTCGCTCAAAGCTCGAAAGGTCCCAGGTTCGATTCCCGATCAAGTCAATTTAGAAAACTACATTTTCTAAGTTTTCTTGGGTCTACGTATTCTGAGTTGACGCCCCCAATTAATAATCTTCACTTGGTACTCATAGTACAGGAGTAACCTAGTTTGAGACCAGGAGACCTATTTTTGAATTTCGTGTCGTCCAAACAAACTACTCGTTTTGCAATCACGTCGTCTCGTGAGTCGCATGATTCATAATTTTCCCTATTTTTG
Source organism: Cnaphalocrocis medinalis (assembly GCA_014851415.1). Taxonomy (NCBI): domain Eukaryota; kingdom Metazoa; phylum Arthropoda; class Insecta; order Lepidoptera; family Crambidae; genus Cnaphalocrocis; species Cnaphalocrocis medinalis. The sequence goes on along the minus strand of JABMDO010000207.1, from coordinate 33,965 downwards.
AAATCACTCGCTTAGTGTGTCGCCAATCTTGTCAAAGTTATAGTCCTTTCACGAAAAGAGTCCCCCGGATTTTTGATGAACTAAATGACATGGCAGTCTACGTAATGAGTGGGAAAGAGATAGAAAGCCTATTTGTATGACCAGTGGCGCCGCTCCCAGGGGACTTTTTTCGTAAAATGGACTTTATAGTGTTAACTCGTTTAATATTTGACGTAAATGCGACACTCGCCTAGCGGAAACGAGTGGTTTTACACCACTCGTTGCAAATCGCATCGTTTTCGAAATGATTCAAAAATGCGGATGTCCAAAAATCATGCGAGTCACACGTTTTTAGTGAGACGACAATTCAAAAAATAGGTCTCCAGGTTGATTGGTGTGATTTAATGCACTAGGCAGTGAAGGTGGAAGGATTTTTCCTGATAAAAAGCGATTTCCGCAACACAAGTCCAGTTCACAATTCCCTTTTTCCTTCCCCCCAAATTTAGGCCACTGGTGCAATAACCTCTTTGCTCCTGCCGCTGTTCCGCACTCAGAGATATAATTTATCCTTAATGCACATTAACTTAAATATGGATAGTCTATATGTCTATTTAAATAAGGGTCAATATTTTTGATGAAGTGACAATTAAGGTTTTATTAACGTCTCTGAGTGCGGTTTTTAACTTTTATTTTCTTGATCATTCCTTTTATTTTTTCTTGCGGTTTCTCAGGAGAATAGGAATTCATTTCTAGAAGTGGGTTGAATTATATTGCCTCAAGTTTTCTGCATTCAAATTTAAAACGAAATTCTGAAAAATAAGGTTTAAACTGCAATAAAAGCATACAGACTATGTTTGATTTTGCAAATCAAACTTAGCTTTACGATTAAGAAACTTACGTTCACAGTAATATAGTTGAAATTGCAATGAGTGATTTGGAGTTTAAGTTCTATCGCTCAGAAATTTTGGGTTACTGCCAAATTCATGTTTTGCTAATAAGGTACATCACGTGCACTTACAAGTATACAACCTCATTCAAATATGAACCTTATGTCACTAGCAATAAGAGTCGAGGTGTTTACATTATATTGCAGGCGACTGTACGGGTTGTATAGTCGGTTTAACTGTTTTTGAATGATTGTAATGGATATGGAGGTATTTTGGACTGGATGGATGATAATGATACCAGACAACAGATAAACACACACGCAGATGGCGCATTTGGTAGTGACCCTGGCTCATGCGCCGAAGGTCGTGGGTTCGATCGTCACCCTGCGTCTGGGTGTTATATATATATATTTTTTATGTGATAGGTAGCAGGCGAGCAGGCGGATCACCTGATGGTAAGCAATTGCCGCCGCCCATGGACACTTGCAATACCAGTGGAATCACAAGTGCGCTGCCAACCTTTTGTCCCCTTCCCCCCCGAGTGGGCCTCCGGTACCCTTACTCATTCGGCGAAACACAGCACAGGGGCTGCTTCAGGCCGGTTTTCTGTGAGGCAGTGGTATCACTCCGGTCGAGCCGGCCCATTCATGCCGAAGCGTGGCTCTCCCACAGTTAACCAGCCTATGTAGGTATCATATGGGACCACCAGATTTTGAACTCCATGCAGTTTTGATAAGGTTGAAAACCAATTAAAAACAAATGTCTAGTTGCCTGATTAAGGGTTATCTTTCTAAAAGTCACATCTTTGTCCACAGACCACAATGAAGACGCGTGACATAGTACTGGTCACGATCCTGAGCTGCGGCGCTATAGCTGGCCTGTTCGCACTTGCAGCCTACCTGTATATACGGAGAAGGAGGAGGAAGAGAGAAGACGATGAGGATGGGACCAGTTGTGCTATAAGGTATGAGGATATTTTACGTTTCTTTTATATTGAGGACAATCAGGAATCCACATTTACACTGTGGAAGTTCCACCAGCTCATACTAAGCGTTTTGCTTCTTCTGTCTTAGTACGAACTGCTAAAAGGAACAACTTGCCGGCTTCTGTATTTCCAGAGAGCTACAATTTGGGTGTCTTTAAGTCGAGAGTGAATAGGCTTCTTCTGGGAAAGCACGCTACATCTTAGACCTCATTGTCACTCTCCATCAGGTGAGATGAGGTCAATTGCAAACCCATCTTTTAAATAAATATAAAAAAAAATCAAATTGACCCCACTCCGCCTGATGGTAAGCGGCCGTGAGATCCAAATATGAGGTTGACAGGCACAAAAGCACAAACAAAGTACCTATTGAGTCTGTCACTTTCACTCTGAAGGCCTGCTGAGATGCCGTTTCACGCCCCAACCCAGGATTGTAAGAAGGAGGAAACATGTCATAATTGGATTAACTTTCATGAATGGGCCGGCTCGACCGGAGTGATACCACGGTCTCATAGAAGACCGGCGTGAAGCAGTGCATGCGCTGTGTTTTGCTGCGTGAGGGACATTAAATAGGCTGTTTTTTAAACTATTCCACGGTAAAGGTTTCTACGTCCAAGTTTGCTAGTCTCGGCCACTTCAGCTAGCTAATCTGAGAAATCTAAAAACTTTTTATATTACTTGAATACCTAAGCAAAATTAGGTTACTTTGGCAACACTGACCGAAATACGAGTATTGGAGACAGAGTTTCGGGATTTATCGCTTTGTTTTCGTCTAAGAAACACCATAAAATCGTTGGATGGGAAGAATATTATGGTGAGTTGACAACTCATTGTTGATGGTTCAGTGAAATTGTATAACTGCTAGATTAGCCTTGACTACCATTGGTTAGCTAGTTTTTATTATTATTTACTAGCATTGAATGGCTCAACCGGCCGGCTCAACCGGAGTGATACCACTGCCTCACAAAAAACCGGCGTGAAGCAGCCCCTGTGCTGTGTTTCGAAAGGGATAAAAGGTTAGCAGCGCACTTGTTGCATGTGTCCATGGGCGGCGGCAATTGCTTACCATCAGGTGATCCGCCTGCTCGTCTGCTACCTATCACATAAAAAAATATATAGAAGAAGATAAATTCCATCAAAAACATACATGTGAGATGGTAGTCAAGGTAAAAAAAAGGTGCTAAGTTCAATGGTGAGACCAACTTGGCCGATTGTCATCCGCACTCCTGGTATAGCTGATGTCCATGGTCGGCGGTGTTCACTTACCATCAGGGGACACGCTTGCTCGTTTGCCTTCCTAAATTATGTAAAAATATAATAATTTGACGGATTGTAGTAAACACACATACACACACACACATACCCACTTTCTCTCACTCAAATACCTTCACATTTTCAATTCCTCCCTCACACACAGAAGCACACCAAATTCGAACCTTGGACATCTCTATGTAATTAATTTTTTTATCTCTTCTTGTTTTTTAACGATCATAGTTTTAACTTTTAAGCCCTCATAAACCCACCTTCTCGACTTCCACCCTCAGAGAAGCTGGATTGGCTGAAAATCAGCGCTGCCAGGATTGTATCTTTCCGTGGCAGCACAAGCTGAGCCACCTCCATTTGCTTATTGTACACCTATAAATTTAAGTTACTTTACCTAATTTCATGTAATTTGTATCATTAATAAGCAATAAACGTTATTTGTATTTGTATTTTGGTTATCTGTACAGTCGAGTTCAAAAATATGTATACACTTTAGGACCTTGTCACAGTACATTGTATAAGAAAACGACTTCCACTTTCTTATAAATATGTATTGTGACAAGGTCCTAAAGTGTATACATATTTTTGAACTTGACTGTACCTTGGCATAAAGCCAGCCAATACCTTATCTACCTATTCTTCTGAAACTTGAAACGTCAAAACCTCTAAGTGTTACAACTTTGTTCAGCGTAGTTGCTCGAATCGAAGACGCAAGTTATTCAATCTATAGAGGTATTAAGGCGACGGGGAGGGAACACTAGAAACGATTTTTTTACATTATAGCGGACAAACATGGTAAGGTGGGTAGCACACTGCCAGAGTCGAGGCGAAGTCAAGGCACAGTCGAGGCGGTGGTGTGATATAAGAGTCGAGGCGGAGGTGCAGAGAATCGTTTACACCCATTCTATATGTCGTTGTCAGAAGACGATGACAAAATGACGGCGGGGTCGGGGCGGCAGCGTGCCGTGCGCCCGCGCCGCGTCGCCGACTCGACCCTGCACCTCGGCCGCCTCAACTGCGCCGCGACTCTGGCAGTATGCGTTGACATATTTGATTGTATAGAAAAGTCAGAGGCGGTGCGCCTCTTGAACGCTTCCGCCTCGACTCTTGAGTGTGTTTGCGACACGCCTAAGTGATCACCGCCGCCCATGGACATCTGCAACACCAGAGGAATGAGATTAGTTAGTTAATCACCGGCATCGACCAAGAGGTTTAGCTCCTCGTTCCAGCCCCGAGCCATCAAGTCTTGGAATACTCTTCCAGTTCATGTGTTTCCTTCTTACAATCCTGGGTTTTATAGGCGGGGCGTGAAACGGCATCTCAGCAGGCGTTTAGGGTGAGGATGACAGACTCAATAGGTACTTTGTTATTTTGTGTCTGTCAACTTCATGTTGCTAAAGCCTCACTCGTTAAACCTTGAACTTTTATTTCATCATCATCATCCTTTTTCAAATCAGTGTACGAACCCCACACCGAAGCGTCGTTGGTCGATAACAAGGCTTCAACGTCTGATTCTTGTATTTCAAATCTTGTCCTATCCGAAAAAGAAGTACTAAAAAAACTGAAAGCCTTAAATCTGAATAAAGGAGCAGGTCCAGATGGCATTCCGGCAAAGTTCCTCAAAGAATGTGCTCATGAGCTTAGTCTGCCTTTAACATTACTATTTAACTTATCACTTCAACAAGGTACTTTTCCTACGGTATGGAAAACTGCGCATATAACTCCTATATTCAAGTCAGGAGATAGATCGGATTGCTCCAATTACAGGCCCATCAGCATGCTTTCTACGATGTCAAAGCTATTCGAGAGTGTTGTCTACGATTATTTGTACAGACACGTTAGTCCGCTACTTTCTCCAAATCAACACGGATTCATGAGACGCCGATCTACAGTCACCAATCTAATGGAGTACAAAAACTATCTTTGTACAGTGTTTGCCTCGTAATGGTCAGGTGGATTCCATATATACAGACTTTACAAAGGCATTCGATAAGGTTAGCCATCACTTGCTCTGTCAGAAGCTGAATATATTGTTCGGGGCTACATGGCAGCCTTCTTAGATGGATATCCTCGTACTTAGGTAGGCGAAGTCAGCTGGTTGCACTCAAAGGATACAAATCTGCACCAGTCACTGTCACATCGGGCGTGCCTCAGGGATCCCATCTTGGGCCGTTGCTCTTCCTGACCTTCATAGATGATCTTGTCGGTCTGCTTCATTGCCCACGCCTCTTGTATGCAGGACGATTTAAAAATATTTTATGAAATCCGTAATGAAAATGACTGTCAAATTCTTCAACACGATCTTGATATAATAAATAACTGGTGTCTACAAAATCAAATGTTTCTGAACCCTAAAAAATGTCAGATTATATCTTTCACCAAAAGAAGGGAAAAGAAAATCTATTTCAACTACAAACTGGGCAATGATAATCTACAACGAACCTCAGCTATCGCAGATTTAGGGGTCATTTTTGATGAGCAATTGTCTTTCAGGGAGCACTATGAGAACATCACTATTAAATGCCTTAAAACCTTAGGTTTTATCGCCAGATCCACTGTGCGCTTTAAGATACTGATTGCTTACTCTACCTCTTCAACAGCCTTATTCGTAGCCGCCTAGAGTATGCATGTGTGGTATGGTCTCCTAACTACCAAGTTCATTCTGATAAGATCGAAAACGTTCAGAAAAAGTGTCTCAAAATCGCAGCCTACCGTGCGGGCTTAGGTCGTAAGCTTACCTCTTACTTAGACAGGCGTCTTCACTTTAATGTTTACTTCCCTGGAAACTCGACGCAGTCGGCTGGATCTGTTTACTTATACAAAATCATTCACTCTGAATTTGATACCCCAAATTTACTGAAGTTAATCAATTTTAACACAACACTCTTAAAGCGAAACAGGAAAAAACTGTTTACTTTGCAGGTATATAAGAACAATACGTCCTACTATAATCCTATAGTTAGGATGTGTCGCTCGTATAACGAGCTCGTAGAACATAATGAGCTGGACATATTTATAAATAGATTTGTTGCCTTTAGGCACATTGTGAAAAATATCCTCAACTGAATTCCCCTTCCTAAATTAAATTAAATTAAATGTATGTTTACCTACACTTACATATTGCAAATTTTTAAAAAATTTTTTTGTTGTTAATACTGGCTTTGTTTACGTGCTAAGATTAATTATGCTGTGTGTACACGTTTTTGGGTTTAAATCTAGATAAATACCTATCGTTAAGTTTTTGTTTAATATTAATTATGATTGTAACCTGTTGTGTATGCCATAATAAATAATAAATAAATAAATAAAAATTTCAGCTAATAGACGTCCACTGCTGAACATAGGCCTCCCCCAAAGTTCTTCACACAGATCGGTCCTGTGCCACTCGCATCTAAGGGACGCCCGCGACCTTCACCAGATCGTCGACTTTTATTTAGTAACTGTACAATCTAGATCGAATCGATTGTCTACTAAAGACTATACTAAACTTACGTGGCACTTACTTAGCCGGTCTCACTGAAAACCAGCGTTATGGCCTTTTCTGGACCATTTTTGGAGACGAAGGGGAAAATGCCGCCGGCTCGTAAGGAGCCGACAATTCACCCAGAGGCCGGATAGTGTGGGTCTCTCTTCTGGGTTGGGCATACTTACTACGCTGGCTCAACGATCCAAAGTGGGTCTTGGCCTCCGACGTCAAAGTTCGCCATTTTTTGCGGTCCTGTGCCAATTCCGCCCAATCGTGCACGTTGAGTGCTTTGAGGTCTTGAGGTGATTGGGTTGGGCATACCCACTAAAAACCCTTTACGACGTTTCCCGGCAAGTCTAGGCTCGGGGTGAGAAAGCGGGAAATAGGACGAGCCTCATCGCCGCAGCATGCCTTTTCTGTCGGCCTAACATGCGTACCGCGACAAAATTTTGTCGACTCTCGTTCGCGAGAGCGCATCCTTCTATCCCGCTCATCGCTCAGTCAGGTGAGCGAGACGCAACTTGCGCCGACAAAATACAAGTGTCGATAAATTATCTCGTGGTGCGCATGTTAGCCTGGCTGGACCATGACTTAAGCTGAGTCAGAGCTATTTATAATATGGCCACACAAAGACAAGGAAAATATTTAACACTGCCTCAATTTTTTTTTCTGATTTAACTGACCACTTAACCGTCGCCTTAAGTTCTAAGTTTGCTTCAATAATGTGTTGTTGTTGAGGGGAGGTGAAAGCCGCAACTGTTGATCGGAATTTAATAAATTTAAATGATGTATCTCATTCAATTCGGAAACGAGCCTAAATATTTCTAAAAAGCCGGTAACGTAGGTATTTGCATTTGTTCTAATGTAGTATGATCGCTAGCATAAATATTTTTACGTCCCGTACTAGTGGTTGATGTACCGGACTGTGATCTCGAGGTCCCCGGTTAGATTTTTCAGGTCGAGTAAAAGTATGTTTCGAATTTTTCAAATTTAACTCGGTTTGTGATCACCGCACCGCATTAGGCGAGCGTGGTGATTAAGCCTAATCCTATTATAGTAGCGATGATTTGATTTCTTAAGGCCCTTGCCCTGCTGTGGGGCAGTATACAGGCTGATACTTTACTTAACTATTTATGGTGTGACGCCACGTTGGTCTAGTGCAGTGGTTCTTAACCTTTAAAGTCATGAGGGACCATTTTACCAAAATTCTGTCGTGTCAGGGACCACACACTTCGGACATGCGTCGCGGCGCCGTTTCCGTTGTGTTGACTCGACTCATCACGTCACGTCACTTGTTTATTATGATGTCTTCGCGGACCACTTATGATGCCTCCAGAGACCACCAGTGGTCCGCGGTCTAGTGGGATAAACGTAGTACCGGGCCATGACCTTGGGATCCCGGGTTCGCTTCTCTGTTCGTGCATATGTATGTTTGGAAATTTTCGAAACACAGCTCGGGTTTATGATCACCGCCTAATCCCATCATAGTAGCGATGACTTGATTTCTATGTTGGAGGTCTTTGCCCTGCAGTGGGACACTTACGGACAGTAGGGTGGCCAAGATTTTCTATCAGTTATCTTGCTAAGCAATCTTCAAGCTAAGATCCTTCAAGTGTTGACGAAGACTAAAGCCATACCTTCACGAGGGTGGTTCACTCCCTGCTTGAAACTGAAACAAGACTTTATCAAGGAATAGTGGCCTGCCCTCACTTCGCTTCGGGACCGTAATTCAGAAATGAACTTATAGATGGCGCTGTGCTAAATTACATCCCGCAAGCGTTTCGTTTTACCTATAAGCCTTGTCGTTGTCTATAGAAGTTATCTCTTATAAATAGTATAGATAAGGAAATTTCTTAATTTAAGAGCTCGGGTTTGTGATCACCGCACCGCATTAGGCAAGCGTGGTGATTAAGTCTAATCCCATTTAGTAACGATGACTTGATTTCTATGATGGAGGTCTTTGCCCTGCAGTGGGACACTTAGGACAGTACATATAAAGGCTGATATAACAATTTATCGTGAAATTTCACGAATGAGACACTGCTTTCACGAAGCCACAAAGAATGTTGTAGCTTTATTGATAAAACTCCCCAAATGTTTCTAACATGCGATGTTGCGTGTCCAAACCCAAAATGCTATGCAAAGTACTACATTTAGTAGGAATATTTTACTACTTGCAATATTTATTCTGACTTGGTTTTCTATTGAAAGGGGTGAAAATCCAAAAATCTATATCTATACTATTTATAAAGAGATAACTTCTATAGACAACGACAACGCTTATAGGTAAACCGAAAACACGAAACGCTTGCGCGATGTAATTAGACACAGCGCCATCTATTGGTTCGTTTCTGAGTTACGGTCCCGAAGTGAGGGCGGGTCACTATATTTAATAAACAAATAAATAAATTTAGCTCCTCGTTCCTGCCCCGAGCATTAAGTCATGGAATACCCTGCCAGTTCATGTGTTTCCTCTTTCTTACAATCCTGGTTTTTAGGCGGGGCGTGAAACGGCATCTCAGCAGGCCTTCAGGGTGAGGATGACAGACTCAATAGGTACTTTGTTGGTTCTTTTGTGCCTGTCAACCTCATATTTGGATCTCACGGCCGCTTACCATCAGGCGTAGAGAGGTCATCTTGATTGTCCTCAATATAAAAAAAAAACAATCAAAATCATAACGTCTCTCTAAAAATACAGTATAGGCCCAATTGGGGGTAAAGGGAGATAAAGATTGGCAGCGCACTTGTGACTCTACTGGTGTTGCAGGTATCTATGGCAAACAATCGCTTACCATCAGGTGATCCGTCTGCTCGTTAGCGTTATGTGATAGGTACATGAAAAAATACATTTGACTTTAACCCTAAAATATCCAAAATACCAACATAAAAAGATAACCTAACAATAAATAAACAAATAGATTAGGTATCTCCTTTGAAAAGTATTCATTTGGTTTCATCTGCCAAGCAAACATAGCATTTATGATTACCCTGTCAGGAATCAGTTTAGCAAAGCCTCACTTTGTTTACCAAGGCGAACAAAAGTTTTTTCTCGGTATTTGCTTGACTATTTCGCTTGGTTGTTTTATTTCTTCCATTCTTACTTAGGCTTATTAATAGTAATTATTTTTATCTCGTGTAATCTTTAATTCTATTGTTTGGTTTGGGCACAAAACCACGCCGTTTTATTCATCTATACTATTTATAAAGAGATAACTTCTATAGACAACGACAAGGCTTATAGGTAAACCGAAAACCATGAAACGCTTGCGCGATGTAATTGGACACAGCGCCATCTGTTGGTTCATTTCTGAATTACGGTCCCGAAGCGAAGTGAGGGCGGGCCACTATTAATTTATACATAACTAGCTTTTGCCCGAGCCTTCGCTCGCATGCTCGATGCGGGTGGCACAGGACCGATCTGTGTGGAGAACTTTGGGGGAGGCCTATGCCCAGCAGTGGACGTCTATTGGCTGAAATGATGATGATGATGATGAGGCGACTACGGTCCAGTTGGGACTGTAATAAGTAAGGATATGGATTAATTATTGTTTGGATCATTTCACGTTGACATATTTTGTATTAATGGCGTCATTGACTAGACAGTTTCAAACCTGTGACACAAACGAGCCAATAGAAAGCAGGGTTATGAATGCGTGAAATGATCGCCGTCTGACCTTCGTAACTTTTGGACAGGGGAAACGTACCCATATTATTACGTTTTCCATCCTTTAGGCTGTTTTTACACCAGATATGTGCTATGCAGCTATGCTGCTATGATATAAAATACTATGCTACGATGTGCATGTGCATTGTGCAGTCAACAGGCAAAGTAGATGATCAAAATCAAAAACTCTAAACTTACTATTGAGCGAAGTTTTCGTCAGAACTGTATGATGTCAAATTCATACAGTTCTGACTTAGAGAAAGTATCCAATAGAGAGGACACGCAAATAATAATATTCGTGTAAACGGAACAACTGTATCCAGAAATTGCTATGAGTAAGAGACAGAATCATGATTTTTTGTCTTTGTCAGAGTTCCACTTTTTTGATGGGCTCAGTTGTGTCAGTTGTGAACTGTGCCCAACAAAGCTAGTTGCCACAATAACCCATAGTAATTAATACCAGTCTAACAATTGGAATACCGATTATAGAATTTTCTGCGTAAAATGAATTAATACTATACTTCGACAAGTTTTCCACATCCTAAGCCAGTGAATTCAAAAATAGGGAAAATTATGAATCATGCGACTCACGAGACGACCAGTAGCGCTACCATGAGTTTACAGTGACCGAACTCGCTAGCGTCTGCGTAAAAAAAAATGTATGAAAAAGTGTACAGCGCCTCTAGCGGTCACTTGAAAAACTAAAATATAGTATGAGCTGTCAAATAGAAACCTATCAAAATGTATTCGCTAGCGAGTAACGTTTTCCGTAGCGCTAAGAGTTAGGCTACGAGTTGACATCGAAAACTGACATAACGTAAACTATTGCTCTGTCTCTTTCAAATGCATCACAATGAAAGAGACAAAGCGATAGTTTTCGATAGTATTTCAAACTCTATGGAAATACCAGAGTCACAAATTTGACGGTAGGTATCGAAAAATTACGTACATGTTCAGTCGAAATCTATTCGACGCCCGTTTACTCGCTTGCGACTGTAGTAACGTTATGTTACTTTTCGATGCCAACTCATGGTAGCGCTACTGACTTGTAAAACGAGTAGTTTGGTTTGGAGGAAGCGAAAATTCAAAGTCTCCTGACTCGAACTCCGTATAGCCTCAAAGTGATTCATATCAACGTTTGTTGTTGACTGTACCATAGGACATCTCTAGTGGAAAGGCACCCTTACACCCTTATTTTGGGGTTTCCCTCCACCGATTAATCATACATTTGTAAAGGTTGGGAAAATTATAATTATACCTTTTATTTAAATGAATAAGCGCCCTTTTAGGGTCTGAAATATGTACAAGATGTCACGGTAAATATTTATATCTGGCTTAGTAGAATAATGGGTACTATATAAAACACATTAACACACACACACACACACACACACACAAACACACAAATCACACACACACACACATATGCCGTGTTATTTGAATTCGAATAAATAAATGTGATAGGTAGCAGACGAGCAGACGGATCACCTGATAGGAAGCGATTGCTGCCGCCCATAGAAACCTGCAACACCAGTGGACTCACAAGTGCGCTGCCAACCCTTGAACCCCTTCCCCCAATTGGGCCACCAATACCCTCACTCGACGAAACTCGCCGCGCCGTTATACGCCGGTCTTATGTGAGGCCATGGTATCACACCGAGACGGCCCATTCATGCCGAAGCATGGCTCTCCCACGGTCAAAGAATGCAAGAATGCAAACGGTCACACACTTAGAATAATTCAACGGGCATACTACGGCTAGCATAAGTACTACGTGCTACGACGCTACGAAATTGCTACGGCGTAGCACTCTTCGTCGCACATTATGAATTTTCTGTTGAACTATCCGTAGCTATTTCTGAATTTAGTTAAGTTCAAAATGACATAAAAATAAATTTTGTTGAAAAAATATTATTATCTTTCTAGTGTTATTAAAAATTTGCCTTAACGAATAAAACCCAGTTAGTACCTAGACTAAACTGTCTTGTACCAAATACCTGTCGCATTCGAATAAAAGGGATGTGAAAGAGACAGAGATAAAGCAAATCGTGATTTTTCGTCATAGCAACAGTGGCCTTACCATGAGTTTGAAATACTATCCTCGCTATCCAAAACTATTGCTCTGTCTCTTTCAAATGCATCACAATGAAAGAGACAAAGCGATAGTTTTCGATAGCGAGATAGTATTTCAAACTCATAGTAAGGCCATAGTGGGCCTTACTATGAGTTGTTTTTGTTTATCTGTATAAACAAAAACAACGCATAAAATCTCGAAAAGATCCAAATTTTGACCTTGAACGAAAAAACCGCGGCAAAAGGTATTACTGAAATAGACCCAATATAGGCCTAATGCAATTTTTAGCAAACGAACCCCCACACAAAAATATGCTTTAATTGTAAACAAATACGAGTATTATTTGAGTGGAGCACTTCCGATTCGGAATCTCTCGCCGCTTTGCGAATCGCTGTTTAAACCATTCTCAATTCTATTACTTACAAAATAAAGACCAATTTGAATTGTTGAAGAATTTCGGTAACTTGACCGGTTTTCGGTTGAGCAATTTTAGAGGTTCCAGCTAAAGAGATAAGGTGGATTTTTTGTGTGGTAAAGGTTTTCGGTGTAAGGTGATTTCGTGTTTTGCCTCAGTCTGTACGGGTGTTTGGACCGCGTAAGTTGTTTGGACCGGGTCCGACAGCTTAAGGTGAAGTGTTTGAAGTTTCAACCTCTTGTGGACTTTTAATGGCTAAGTTTAGCGATAAATTCGTTGGTGTTTGAAAAATTAATTTCTTGTTTTGTAATGGTTCAGTTTAGTGGTATTTTTGTTTACAATTTACTTATACACTACAATTAAATACGATTATAATGAAAGTAGCTTTTGCCCGCGGCTTCGCTCGCGTAAATATTGGGGTAGCACGGAGGGGCAAAAAGTAGCCTATGTTAATCTACATCTCCACTTAAAAAATCACGTCAATTCGTCGCTCCGTTTTGCCGTGAAAGATAGACAAACAAATAGACAGACAGACAGACAGACTTTCTTAATTAAAATATTGGTATGGATTATGAGTTACCGCGTTCATACTGTAAATATGGTTTCTATTTATTGGAGTAACTCGCCATTCGGTCTATGAGCGGTGGTTACCATTTACCATCAGTTGCGTCGCATGCTCGTCTGCCTATTTCACAATAAAGAAATAAATTGATAGGTATGAATGTTGCTGAAATTATTATAAATGGAGAAGAGTTGTAATTAATATATCGCTGGGCAAAAAAACAACATGCCTGCCTAAAGTCGTTAATTCCTTGACAACCAACAAAAATATTACATTTTATACAAAGTCGGTCACTATTATTATCATATTACATGGGAATTACAGCGACGTAAATTTTTAAGCACATAATTATGTACAGTCAGCCACACATCAGGTTACCACAACCTGCCAAATTTCCTCAACTGATATTCCAACCTAATGTGTGTGACAGTAAGATGAGAGTCGATTGAAGAAATTTGATAGTTTGGTATACTTTGATGTGTAGCTGTACTGTACACTGCTTGACGTTTCGGCTGCATTACAGCAGCCGTGGTCACAAGCGGACGACTTCTAGGGTATAATAATAATATTAGTTAGAATGCAGCAGCGAAAACTATAAAAGTCGGTCACGTAACTTGTTCATTATGTATCATTATAATTATGTCATAACTAGTGGCCCGCCCTCACTTCGCTTAGGGACCGTAATTCAGAAATGAACCAATAGATGGCGCTGTGTCCAATTACATCGCGCAAGCGTTTCGTGTTTTCGGTTAACCTATAAGCCTTGTCGTTGTCTATAGAAGTTATCTCTTTATAAATAGTATAGAAGATATACAGTATGTTCACGTAGGGAGTCAAAACATTTTTAAACGAATTCCAAAAGTCGTCGAACAAAATGTTGTTCAGGATAGTTTTTTTTTAATAGTATAGGAAGGCAAACGAGCAAGCGGGTCACCTGATGGTAAGTGAACACCGCCGCCCATGGACATCAGCTACACCAGAAGGAGTGCGGATGCGTTGCCGGCCCTTTAGGAAGGTATAGGCTCGTTTCTTGAAGATTTGGATGTCGTACCGGTTCGGAAATACCGCTGCGGGAAGTTGATAAAATACGTGATAGTTTGAAAAATACGTGGTTAAAGAGATGTTAATGTTCACAGATTCACTCTGTATTTTTATTTTAATATTTATGAGACAAGTCTTATCTCAGCTGTATAAGGCTGGTCATTTATAATAACTTCATTTTCACAAGCGGGTCTATAAATCTAGCTACTAAATCTGTATGTAGAATGTAAAATATACACAGCTGTTTTCTTTCCTCAACCTTCTTTTAATTAAATTTATTTTACCTCCTACAGTTAATACCGAAGTGACAAGTCATTAAAGTGAAAACAAGCTAAGTGTTTTGTTACAAAGTGAAGTGTTATTAAACGTTGTGCGTAATTGGAAAGGACACCTGGTAAAGACGGAAACATGAGTCAAAAGCGGTAAGTTTTAATGTTAAATAACTTAGTTGTTTTAGAAATACAGCCTACATAGGTCGCTTGGCGCACGCACACATTGACAGCGCGGGTGCACGCGCACTCGGGCACTCTGGCGCCCGCAGTATGCGACGCGGCGCGGTGTTATAGGCCACATGTAGAACAGTACAGTAACAGCCTACATAGGTCGCTTGGCGCACGCACACATTGACAGCGCGGGTGCACGCGCACTCGGGCACTCTGGCGCCCGCAGTATGCGACGCGGCGCGGTGTTATAGGCCACATGTAGAACAGTACAGTAACAGCCTACATAGGTCGCTTGGCGCACGCACAAATTGACATTTTAGGTGCAGATGTCCTAATAGAAGTGATTCTGAAGGTCATGGCAATAGTTAATCATATTTATCAATTCTATTCGCTTACAATTCGTAAGCTTCCGCTAGAATCTATGAATATTTATCCACTTAGCATCTATAAGTACGAAAGAGAGAAAAGAAAAATAGCTTCCCGATACTTCAAGACTGTGGTTTGATTTATTCTCTCTCGTATCGTTATATGAATAATCCAACACCCAATTTGAAGAAAAAAGTTTATTGTTAGTTCTCCTAACAAGCAAGAATTAGGTCATCAAAATGTACCTTTCCAGTTTATACAGGGTGTATCAGTGAACATTTACATCCATTTAACCACGTGTTCTACCAACCATTCTGAACAACATTTGTTCTATGACTTTTGGAAATCTCCATACACAAAAGAGCGCAATTTGGAATTTTTTAAAATTTAAAACCAATTACTATAAATTAGGGTTGAAAATAAAATACTACATTTGAAAATACTACATTTTATTTTCAATATCTTCTTTACACTCACCGTTGATCCCTTTTTATTTTTATGTGATAGGTGGCAGACGAGCGGACGGATCATTTGATGGTTAGCGTTATCTTCGCAAATAGTCACCTGCAACACTAGTGGAGTCACAAGTGTGCTAACAAACTTAAGCCCCCTTTCCCCCAACTGGGCCTTCGTTACCCTCACTCACCCAACAAAACAGCTCAGGCGTACTTTTTATGCAATGCCGGCAAGGTATACAATTTCCTTGTATTAAAACACTACCTTGTCCCCCACATGTGACAAGGTAAAAGCCATGAAGATATCCTCTGGGAAAACAAAAAAAGGTTATATCTGAACCAGTGCGCGTGCACTCGAACCCTCTGCTTCGAGTGCACGCGCACTCGGCACTTTGATGTCCGGCGTCTTACACCGTAAGATGAGCATGGAAGTATGAAATTGTTCAATTGGAAACACTTGAACACATGCCTTTGAAAACTTGGGCGTGTAAGTTTGGAATTTATTATATACTCTGTGAACTTTGGAAGTTAACAAGATATTACTTGGACGTGGGTACGGCAAGGCGCCGAATTGTGTAATAAGGGTTGCTTTTATAGCCTTACTACAGCTAAAGTAAAGCATCAGCCTATATACTGTCCCACTGCAGGGCAAAGGCCTCCATCATAGAAGTCAAGTCATCGCTACTATGATGGGATTAGGCTTAATCTACACGCTTGCCTAATGCGGTGCGGTGATCACAAACCCGAGCTATGTTCGAAAAATTCGAAACATACTTTTGCTCGATTTCCGGGTTGAGACGAGTAGACGGATCACCTGATGGTAAGCGATTGCCGCCGCCCATAGATACCTGCAACATCAATAGAGTCACAAATGCGCTGCCAACCTTTAACCTCCTTCCCCCAATTGATCTACTGGTCCAATAATATAGCGCAACCACAGCGACTACTTACACAATTAATGATTGATTTTTCTCAGATTGCCTTAAAATATCTCCACTGAAAATACTGAAATAGATTCCAACCCAAATAAGCTACATTTGGCTTCTGTCGTCGGTAAAATTGACCTATTACAATCAAGGGGTTAAAATAAGGGATGAAAATATAGTTTGTTTTAAAAAAAAGGTTTGTTGCTGAAACAAAGACAATGTGACTTGATAGTTCTGTTTAAAAAAAACTTTCTACTTCTAGACTTAACTCGAATACAAACTTTACTCTGTTATACATATAGATAGACACACAGAAATAGAATACATGAGTGAAACAACAGCTATAGACAATACAATAAGGCGGTCTTGTCGCTTGTAGCGATTTTTTCCAGACAACCTTTAGGTAGAGGAGAGAAAAGGGAAAGAAAAGGGAAGAAAAAAAACATCTTTTAGGGGGGGGTCTCAGGGGCTCGTTACATCGACTACTTAGGGAGGCCCAGCAGATCGTCATATCGACTATGAGGGGGTGGAAGTGGAATTCCCCCCCAGTCCCCCTCCCCACAGCGCGGTGAGGCGCTCCGGCAGTTGTTGTCACCCCTTGGTGCCTGGCTCCCGGGAAGGACCGCTCCTGCCGCCCCTGCCGCTCCAGCCGCCCCTGCCGCCCCTACCGCCCCTAACGCCCCTAACGCCACTGCCGCCCCTGACGCCACTGCGTTTACCGCATATCACTTATAATCCTACTACTATTATAAAGGCGAAAGTTTGTATGGATGTTTGTTACTCTTTCACGTAAAAACTACTGAATGGATTTGAATGAAACTTTACCACAATATATCTTACACATCAGAATAACACATAGGCTCCAATTTATAAAAATATATTGTGTGGATTGTCCAAAATATGACGGTAAGTGTCAATAATTAACTCCACGCGTACGAAGTCGCGGGCGGCCGCTAGTCATTGATAAAAAAGTTACTTATATTTCCATCAATTTCAAAGCCTAATAAACCTAGACTAAAATAAATCCCCGGTGGACTCAGCATTAAATAGAAGCTACACATCTAAAATGGAACATTCACCGTTCAATTAGTGCCCAAAACTGACAGTTAAATCCCGAATTCATTAGGGAATTGCAAAGGGCCAAATCGGAATTCGATATACGGGCATTCAATACCTTTATTTCCAACTGATAGGCCATTAGGAGAATATTTAAAAGTATTTGTAAGGTTTGACGCTTAATTAATATTTTGGAAGTTTTCAAGAGAAGAGTAAATAGGCTGTTACTAGACAGACAGACATTTCCCTCGGCCACATCATCCTTACCATCAGGTGAGATTGTAACCTGTAGCGCTACCATGAGTTGGCATCGAAAAGTAACATTAATGTTACTACAGTCGATAGCGAGTAAACGGGCGTCGAATAGATTTCGATTGAACACGTACGTAATTTTTCGATTCCTACCGTCAAATTTGTGACTCGTGGTATTTCCATAGAGTTTGAAATACTATCCTCGCTATCGAAAACTATCGCTTTGTCTCTTTCATTGTGATCCATTTGAAAGAGACAGAACAATAGTTTACGTTAAATGTTAGTTTTCGATGTCAACTCGTAGCCTAACTCGTAGCGCTACGGAAAACGTTACTTGCTAGCGAATACATTTCGATAGGTTTCTATTTGACAGCTTATACTATATTTTAGTTTCTCAAGTGACCGCTAGAGGCGCTGTACACTTTTTCATAGATTTTTTTTACGCAGACGCTAGCGATTTCTGTCACTGTAAACTCATGGTAGCGCTGAAAATCAGCGTTATGGCCTATGGTCGTAATACAAGCTGAGTAAGGGTCATTTATGCTAGATGCCTCAACACAACACAGCTTATAAACATACGGCACTGCTGGCCAATGGAGAAGGATAGTTGTGTTTTGTTTTTGGTTTTAATTTATTCTTCTGGTGTAGCTGATGTCCATGGGCGGCGATGTTCACTTACCATCAGGTGACCCGCTTGCTCGTTTGCCTTCCTATACTATAAAAAAAAACCATACTCACTTGAGCGGAGTTCGTCGTTATCAAACTTCCTCGAGCCTAGTCTTTTTACTTTGAAACTAGTGGCCCGCCCTCACTTCGCTTCGGGACCTTAATTCAGACATGAGCCAATAGATGGCGCTGTGTCCAATTACATCGCGCAAGCGTTTCGTGTTTTCGGTTTACCTATAAGACTTGTCGTTGTTTATAGAAGTTATCTCTTTATAAATAGTATACCTAGATAAAGTCAGTTAACAATAAAAAATTAAAAGTCATAATTAAAAATCGTAGGATAGTTACGCTTCGGCATGGGCTGGCTCGACCGGCGCGATACCACGACCTCACAAAAGACGGTGTGTGTTTCGTCGAGTGAGTGAAGGTACTCGAAGTTGGCAGCGCACTTGTAACTCTACTGGTATTACAGGTGTCTATGGGCCGCAGCAATCTCTTACCTTCAGGTGATCCAGCTACTCGTCTGCCATTACATAAAAAAACGTTATGAAAATCTATAATAATTGTTACATAAACCTAACTTAAATACAACAAGAGATTCGATCCCAGATAATGCGAACTTTGTTGATCATATAACTTAATACTTGATAAGATATCTCCAGATGGCCATCCCTTGAATCTGGGGCCTTTTGTAAGCAGAACTAAGTTAAGTGAATGTTATATAAATTTGTCCCATCTTTTATACTACAAAGGAAAAGGGTGTCACAGTTCTCTTGGGATGAGGAAAAAAGTATTCTGCGGAACTACTTTTTTATGGTTTACTAGTGGCCCGCCCTCACTTCGCTTCGGGACCGTAATTCAGGAATGAACCGATAGATGGCGCTGTGACCAATTACATCGCGCAAGCGTTTCGTGTTTTCGGTTTACCTATAAGCCTTGTCGTTGTCTGTAGAAGTTATCTCTTTATCAATCTCTTTATAAAATAGAATAGATTACGATACAACGTATCGCGTGATAATGTCCTTCTAGCCGATAATACGGCTATGGCGACCAATCTCGACAATCAGCCATCGACGCAGGACATTTATAATGCACAAGTGTGTGTCCAAACACAAGTTCACTCTCTATTCCCATATTATCCTCTATGAAACATTCTGGAATGAACTGTCACCTGCGGTATTTCCGGACCGATAAGACCTGCAAACCTTCAAAAAGCGAAACTTCTTAAAAGGTCGTTGTGACGACTTTGCAGCGCACTTGTAACTCCACTGGTGTTGCAAGTGTCCATGAGCGGCGGCAATCGCTTACCATCAGGTGATCCGCCTGCTCATTTGCTACCTATCACATAAAAAAAAAATAGCCGACGACCAGTAGGTTGCCCAAGATATGTCCTCTTGGTGCCCCGATCTGATACCATTCTTTCAACGTGGTCAAGCCATCGGAGTCTATGTGCCTTCATCTTTCCCACTATGGTTGGGTCCGCAATTAGCTCTTCAATTTCGGCATTTTGAAAGAACCTCCAACTGTCATCTGCTTCTGTAAGACCAAACATGGGTAAAAAAGTGACTTGCCTAAAACATTGTAATAAAACCTATCAAGATAAGGAAAAAATACATGGCAACTGTAACCCAATTTGTTTTCTTCTCGGGTTATGAATAATCCAACATCTATTTGATGGAAGTTTGTTGTTTGCCCTTATAACGGTAACCTTGACACTGTGGTAATATTGTAGCAAATTTGTTTGTTATTTATTATTACCAAATTTGAATTTTCGCAAGTAAATGAAAACAGATGCTTTTTAAGGTTCATAACCTTAACAAATTGACTTGACTGGGCTCAGTTGCGCAGTGGGTTGCACTTTTTTTTTATCATACATTGGTCTGACTCTGAGATAGGTAGCTCTAGCACCTGTGCTACAGATATCAGAACCAACAGTGGAATTACAAATATATACATAAAATACTTTTCTTTTGTAAATACATACTTATAATACATAGAAAACACCCAGACCAATACAAACAAACATGTTCATGCACACAAATGTTTGTACTGTGCGGGGATCGAACCCGCAACCCTTGGCCCAGACGCAGCATTCACTACCACTGAACCAAACGGGTCGTCAAAAGTGACGGCTGCGCTTAGGGTCCCAGGTTCGATCCCCGGGTCAGGCCAAAATCTGTACGGTCTGCGTTTTTCTGTTCAGAATTTTTTGTAAGTTTTTGTTTTCTGTCAATTTTGATAAACTTTATATGGCTAGCGTAACCTTTGAATATTGGCCTACCAAACAAAAAAATAATCATAAAAATCTATACATAATTGGAAGAGAAATCGAGTAACATACATAAGAAAAAACAATTCGAATTGAGAACCTCCTTTTTGAAGTCGGTTAAAAAAGGAGTACTTATAATGTACTCGTAATTAGGCCTCGAGAAAAAATTTTTCGTGGCTTTTTCTTAACTTTAGTGAATTGAAAAGCCTTTTCAACGAAATGGACGCCGCAGAAAAATACGAGATTTTATGAACTCTCCCAACAATTTAGCGAAACTAAACACCAATTGCCTATAACTAAGTCTGACCTAGTTCAGTTTTGCAGAGCAAGTTTAGTTTTAGCTGTTTTAGTCAGTTGGACAGGAAGTCGACTAACTCTGGTAACTTTATGGTATCGAATGAGAATATTATATTAATCGAGTTTGCACTCAATTTGTTATGAACACACACAGCACTACTATTTATGCTACCATCGATAAATCCACTATCGATAAAAGCAAAGTAAAATATCGTAAACATTTACATCCCCTTTAACAACGTGTTCTTTTAGTCTCCGCGCAGACTACAAACTTTTAATCGGCCGTTAGTTTGATCGGCTTCTATCAGTATGAAGATGTATGCAGGTGCGCATATTACAGTGATTCAGTATCGGCTAATAAAAAGTTTGATGCGTACGAACCGGCCAACCCGATTTAATAAATACATGACTACATAAATAAATTCGAATAAACGTCATAACTATCTATCTACTAAACTATCGACCGATAGTAAGTCTCGCGGGGACTCAACCATTTTGAACAACATTTATGCAACAACTTTTCGAAATTCAGTAAATAAATTGTGAAGATCAATCAATGAATTTCTTTTAGATTTTTTTTAGTTATACTTCTGGAAGGCTTCGACGGATAAATGACTATAATAGTAGAGGATCTATACAGATTTTCCCCAGTTTTACCTAATAGCAAAGTTTTTCCACGTCTTCATGTACTCGACAAGAATAAATTTATTGTTGACACTTCGCCTATCATAATATGAGAAAACGGCCAGGCGTGAGTCGGGCTTAGGCAATAGGATTCCGTATCACTATTAATGATGCGCAATAGGGTTCTGTATCATTATCAATAACCGTGGAGGAGCCACGCTTCGGCATTAATGGGCCGGCTCCGGAGTGAAGCAGTGCCTGCGCTGTGTTTTGTCGAGTGAGTGAGGGTACCGAAGGCCCAAACTTAAGACTCTCTACCTACAGGTGTTGTATGTATTTATGGATAGCGGTAATCGCTTACCATCAGGTGATCCGTGTGCGCGTCTGCCACCAGCGGAACCATATGTGCGCAGTCAAGTCAGGGTGGAGCCTGCTTATTTATACCGAAACGTGGCTCTACATACTCAATATTTTATTTCGTTCCATAATTTACGTACAAATATGGATAAAATTAATATAAATTAGAAATACATTCATATATGATAATAAAATTATATAAACACAATTTTCCACACATACAATGGCTATTCCTCGTTAAAAATTGACGATGATGTTGGCTCGCTAAAAGATTTAAATTCGTGTTTTGGTTTCTGGGCGCGGATCCCTAAAACAAACCCTGATCGAAAAAATACATTAATCCTTTGTTTTAGCAAGTTGTTGAAAAAGTATAACAAATTACATGTTAGTAACACGCGAATACAATATTAGCTTTTACAATGTTGGTATGTAAATTGATTCCGACAGTACTGGCAACATAATTATGTAGGTGAGAGTAACATAATGTTGGAATGTTATACATTATTACAAAGACTTCCTTCTGTAATTAAGTTATAAATGGTACATTATAGTGATAATGATTTATGTATCCGATCAGTTACGGTTTTAAACTGTTAATTGTTTCTTTTTCTCTTTGTTTAGTCATTGTTTTTTTTTATGTGGTAGGTAGCAGGCGAGCAGGCGGATCACCTGATGGTAAGCAATTGCCGCCGCCCATGGATACTTGCAACACCAGTGGAGTTACAAGTGCGCTGCCAACCTTTTATCCCCTTCCCCCCCCTAGTGGGCCTCCGGTACCCTCACTCACTCGGCGTAACACAGCACAGGGGCTGCTTCACGTCGGTTTTGTGTGAGTCATGTCATTGTTGTCTTGTTACTTGATATTTTGTGTTTAATTACATAATGAAATAAATAAAATGTTTATGCGAATTTCCAAAAGTCATAGAACAAATTGTTGTTCAGAATGGTTGGTAGAACACGTGGTTAAAGGGATTTAAATGTTCACAGATACACCCTGTACTTAGATATAATAGGAGCTATATTCGGACCTTCTATACTTCAGTGCGACCCAAACCGCAAATTATCATTACGCTCCCATAATTGACGGGTTCCGTAACAGAGGTCCGCCCTCGATTCCTGTACGTATATCTAACCGCGGTACCATAGCATGGAGATAGTCAGTACTCCTGTTAATCCAATCCCTACTACCTGTAATCCAATACTTAAATTGGTTGGCTATCTACAGAGTGTATCTGTGAACATTTACATCTTTTTAATCACGTGTTCTAACAATCATTCTGAACAACATTTGTTCAACAACTTTTCGAAATTCACCGCAAAATTTTTCGACTATTATTATTGTATGGGAAAATGAAACATTTTTATACGAATTTTACGTAGAAAAAATCTTGTTCGGAATGGTTGGTAGAACACGTGGTTAAAGGGATGTAAATGTTCACAGATACAATCTGTATTAGTCCACTATCGACCCATTATTGACCCGACTCTACCGACCAGTTGACGACCCGTTTAGCGTAATGGGTGTCTGTGGTTCCTTCGTTGTTTCTGGTTTCCATAGCACAAGGGAAAATCTTAGTTTGGAACCAGGACAATGTATGTGATGTTGTCTCAATTTATTAATTAATTAATAATTTAATTTATCGACCTAATCGTATATATTACTGTCTCACTGCAGGGCAAAGGTCTCCATCATAGAGATCAAGTCATCGCTACTATGATGGGATTAGGCTTAATCACCACGCTTGCCTAATGCGGTGCGGTGATCACAAATCCCAGCTATGTTCGAAAAATTCGACTTTACTTTTTGTTCGACCGCAAGATACAACATGAAAATTGAAAATTATTTATTCAGTTTAAGTCCATATTATGATACTTGCTATGACCCACAGGAAATTATATTCTGCAGCTTTAGCAAAGGAAGTTGCTTTACGTTACGCTACATGGTGCGTAAACGTATCGTACATAATAAAGTGAGAATAATTTTTTTTACGATAAAGAAAGGCAAACGAGCAAGCGGGACCTGATGCAAATAGCAAATATGTTGCTTATAATGGTTGGTACAACACGTGATTAAAGGGATGTAAATGTTCACAGATACACTGTATATCGGTTTTATCTATAGACTAGTGGCCC
Organism: Cnaphalocrocis medinalis; assembly: GCA_014851415.1. Lineage (NCBI taxonomy): Eukaryota > Metazoa > Arthropoda > Insecta > Lepidoptera > Crambidae > Cnaphalocrocis > Cnaphalocrocis medinalis. The sequence continues at coordinate 9,788 of JABMDO010000207.1, read as the reverse complement.
GCCCTCACTTCGCTTCATACAATAAGACCAAGCAACTTGGTTTATTTTTTATTTTTCTTATGTGATAGTTGACAGACGAACAGAGTGACACCTGATGGTGAGTGATTGCCGCTGCCCATAAACATCTGCAACATCAGTAGAGTCAAAAGTGCGCTGCCAACCTTTATCCCCCTTGCCCCCCAATTGGGCCTCCGGTACCCTCACTCACTCGACGATACTCAGCGCAAGCGCCACTTCACGCCGTTCTTCTGTAAGGCCGTGGTATCACTCCGGTCGAGCCGGCCCATTCATGCCAAAGCGTGACTCTCCTACAATAACGATATTTATTTATTTATCGAAGACTAGTGGCCCGCCCTCACTTCGCTTCGGGACCGTAATTCAGAAATGAACTAATAGATGGCGCTGTGCTAAGTTACATCGCGCAAGCGTTTCGTGTTTTCGGTTTACCTATAAGCCTTGTCGTTGTCTGTACAAGTTATCTCTTTATAAATAGTACGGATTTTATGGTGTTCATAGTATAGATGTTGCCCTAGTTTAGGACCAGGTTAATTGGTGTGATTGTATGGCGCATTTATTTGCGCCAGACTATCACACCAATCAACCTAGCTCTTTTTATTTACTTATCGAAGATTGTAAGTGAGAGAGAGTCTCTGGCTATATTCCTACTATGTCTATAGCAGGTCAAAGTTGTGTTTGCTCACCGCACCTACCTTGTGATTAATAGTGCGCTTTGGATTCTGAATGGTGGGTATTGATGGGACCAATTGTACCTGGTTAGTAGTTCCAGGTCTAATTTCCTATAAATGGTCCGCCATCCAAGCAATATTATAGGCGGGACGGGACGACTGGTCCTAAAATTTTATGAAATTGTTTGATTTTATGAAAAATCGAAAATGTGTTTCCTCTGCTGTCTGATATCTGTAACACAAGTGCTTTTGGGGGCAAAACAAAATCTATTTGTAAAATTATTGGTGCTTGGATTCAAACCTCACATATACACCGTTAAATTTTAGTCCTCATAGTATATAGTAGCTTATCATAGTAGCATTAGAAAATGTGAGCTACTTATGTTAATGTTAAAAAAAGTATGTATGTTTCCCTTGAAAATAAATAAATAAAATAAGCAAAATAAAAGCCAGCTGTTCCATACAAAACTGAATATTCACCAGGCGATAATGTATGGAACATCTGTTTTTTTTTTTATTTTTATTTTTTTTTATTTGATAGGTAGCAGAGGAGCAGGCGGATCACCGCCTGAATATTCACCAGGCGATAATGTATGGAACATCTGATTTTTATTTTGCTTATTTTGATAATCTAACATACTAAAGGGGCTTTATTCGTGTTACCTCTTATAAGAGCGTTCTTAACCACTGAACTACCATAGCTCGAACAACTTTTATTTTTCATGAATTTTCCCAGCACTGTCAACCCTACCTTGAAAAGACACGCAATCTTGCACCTTAATGCTCGACATTGGGACCATTAATATCGTTCAAACAGCCGTATAAATCACCAAATTTTCCCATTGTTGACCGAAACGGGCGCGCTGATCCGAATAGATCCTTATCTATTAGGTGTATAGTTCATTTTTGAACGGAGATCGGTGTGGCCTTTACACTGACAGGTATGACAGTGCGGAATAGGCAAAAAGGTACTGATGTTTTGGTGGACAAATGGAATTGAAAAGGGCGGTTTTTGCTGCATATTTTTTCGAGGAATTAAGATTCAAGGGCTATACGAATGACACTAGCGCCGCCAATCTATTTACACTGATTGTGGCGAAAATACGATATTTTTTAAGAAAGCAAAACATTATAGACTTAGATCCAAGTAAATTGTCTCTTCGCTGTTGTTTTTCCCTTCGCCTTGTTAATTATTCCTCTATCCCAAGGTTGTGTGGAAGAGATCGCTATTGCCGATAATACCTACCGATATTGAATTGGTTATGTTATATTAGCATTATGTTCTCTAATATTTTGTGCAATAAAGAGTATCTATTTATCTACCTTAACACAATGATACTACAAAATATCAGAATCCAGAATTTGGCTTCGCTTTAAAATATTGAGGCCATTTAAATATTGTCTACAGTATTTTCCGGACATTTTCCGATTTGTCTGAATGTCAGGAACTTGGCTTTGTTTAGCTGTCAGTTTTATCTCTACTTGTCTAGAAGGTTTGGCAAAATGCCCGAATTTTTTGTTTTAAATTGCATAAATTTGTTAATAGAATGTGCGATGGATGAGGTAAATATTATTTATTGCTCAAATATTTATGCAGTAAGAATAATTTAGATGAAACGCCTTGAGAAAACATTGTTTCGGGTAGTATAATATGATACATAAATATTATTTATGTGAACTATGTATGCTTGTGGAGATATGATACATTAATATAAATAAATAAATTCACACAACATCTCATACATTGACCTGACTCAGTACTAAGTAGCTTAATCACTTGTGTTACAGATATCAGACAACAGAAGAAACACAAATATAACACTTAAATACCTAATTAAAAAAAAACCCAGAAACTACTGGTGACTCCACTGGTATTGCAGGTGTCTATAAGCGGCGGCCATTGCTTACCATCAGGTGATCCGTCTGCTCGTCTGCCACCTAAAAATAATGACGTCACCAAACGTGTAAACACCGCCAAAGGTTCGATCTTGAAACATTCGTCTTATCTTTGCCGCCATAAATCAAGAGGTGCGCCATTGTTTGTACAATAGGACTACGATCAGAAGTCCTCTTAGTGGCAGACGAGCCGACTGATCACCTGATGGCAATCGATTATCGCCGCCCATGGACACCTGTAATACCAGTGGTGTCACAAGCGCAGCTTACCTTTTAACCCCCCTTCCCCCAGATAAGCCCTACGGTACCCTCACTCAAGCAGCGAAACACAGCGTATGCACTGCTTCAATTCTTAAGTAGGTACACGCAAGTTTTTGTTTTACATTATAGCGGACAAACCAGCAAACGGCTCACCTGATGATAAGTGATCACCGCCGCCTAGGAAAATCTGCAACAGCTGAGGCATCACAAATACGTTGCCAGCTCTTAAGGAAGGAATAAGCCCATCGTGCCCGCCTTGTAGGCGCCCCGTCCGGAAGATGGCGTGGTTCTAGGCTCCGTGTCGTGGACCCAGGACATCATCCAAGATAGACGATGAGGAAGAGTCCCAGAGGTTTTAGTCGGTAAACCCCTGCCTTCAGCGTCCGTAGACGGGTATGCGTAACCCATTTTTTTTATGTGATAGGTAGCAGACGAGCAGGTGGATCGCCTGATGGTAAGCAATTGCCGCCGCTAATGGACACTTGCAACACCAGTGGAGTTACAAGTGCGCTGCCAACCCTTTATCCCCTTCCCCCCGGGGGCCTCCGGTACCCTCACTCACTCCGAAACCAGCACAGGGGCTGTTTCGCGCCGGTTTTCTGTGAGGCAGTGGTATCACTCCGGTCGAGCCGGCCCATTAATGGCCGAAGTGTGTCTCCTGTCTCTCCCATTTCCCCTGGTCAACAAAAAAAAAAGTATAAGCCCATAATACCTAAGTTAATGCACAGTAAACAATCTATAGTCCTGACAGAATCAAATCCGAAAGTTCAAGCCGTAGCGCGATATAAAAACATCTTATCTTGCCGCCATAAATCCGACTTGCGCTTCGTCCTTGTATGGTGACAGTCTTTTAGTTATTGAAACATTTGAAATATTGAAGGAAGACACGAGGATCCATTTCATATAATAGCTGCTATTTTATGAAACGAATGTTATGTAACTTTTTTTGTTGTTTTCCTATGGGAAACCATCATGGCTTTGCCACAGGTGGGGGACAAGCTGGTGTGTGGGACTCTAACCCTAACCCCGGGGTGTCCATCTCAGCGCAATCGCGGTCGGATACCCCACAGCCGGGACTGGACCGTACCGCTGATCGCGCTCGCCACTTTACGCCAAATTGTTTGGCTTGCAGCCCTTCCAGATGCACGACCTACCAGGACACCCAGTAGGATTTTCCCTCGCGGAGTCGTGACACTGAGCAAGCCACTCCCCAGTATTGCAGTGAGGAGTACGCTCACGAACTCTGAAGGCCCGATTAGTCGCCTCTTACGACAGAGAGGCAATCCCTTGGCAGTATTCTAAATTCGTTTTCGGGACGACCTAAGATAGTTTTTAGAATTTCGGAATACACTTCGGGTTTTTACCAAAGCGTGGTGATTAAGTCTAATCCCATCATAGTAGCGATGACTTGATTTCTATGATGGAGGCCTTTGCCCTGCAGTGGGACATTATATAGGCTGTTACTTTACTTTCGGTAAAAACATGTTTCTTCCTTTTTCGCATAAACATCTTTATGCGGTTCACAAAATACCAAGTTTCAACACTATAAATCTAATAGTTTCGAAAATAAATGGCTGTGACATACGGACGAATACTAAACGAATCTATGATGGTTCCGTTTTTTGCCATTGGGCTACGGAACCCTAAAAAAGGAGGTCCTGAAAAAAATACCTACAATAGTCACCCTAAGTACACAAAATAAAGACTGACACAGAAGTCTGACTTAGCCTTGATTTTGAATTTAAAGAGTTCGTTCGGCATGAGTACATGTACCTGGCCTCTGCCACAGACCTCGACAATTCGACAATCTTATGTCATAAGTTAGGATTAATGTGGTCGAAAAGGCCGTTAGTGCGCATGCGTGAGTACATGACATATTTTTAGCTCTTAGTGGGTAGTCAGCCTTCTGTGTCAATATTTATTTTGTGCTAAGTACCTACTATAAGTTTGGTTCCTTTCTTATTACAATGCGTGCGGAATCGAAATTATCCGAGAAACTAAAACTAACTTTGGATTCCATTCCCTTCTATAATAATATTCTGGAGCACAGTAGTGCTCCGAGCCAAGTTCGAAACTATGTCTTTTGTTTATCAAGTTATTTGGGAAAGAATCTGCTAATTAGTTTGGGAGAGGTTTGTATTTTAAGTGTTATAAACAACCGAGCTGGGTACTGGATTGAGTTCCAGTTGGGGCAATATAGTGGTACGTAAATGGTAATATACGATAAGTAGTTTGAGAGGGATGACTAGTTTAGTTTAAGTGTGAACAAGTGTAGAGGGTACTGGGTTGAGTTCCCAGTTGGGGCAATTAGTCGTACGTAAATGAAAGAAAGAAAATACATTTATTACTCTGGACACCACAACACATATATACTACAGACAATTGACACAAACACAAAAAAAATGGTAAATGGCACGATACGATAGGTTATCGAAATTATTTTGTGCTGAATATTATAGCGTAATCCTAGCGTGGGCAAGATACGTAAACGTTACGATTACTTGAAAAGTGGTTTTTTTATGTGTCTTGTGACAGACGAGCAGACTGATCACCAGATGGTAAGCAATGGCCGCCGCCCATAGACACCTGCAACACCAGTAGAGTCTTCAATTTATTTATTTATTCATTTATAACTAATGCTGAGTGACGGCTATTTATGCTGGATGCCTCAACACAATACTATATCTAAACACACGGTACTGATGGCCAATGGGGAAGGACAATTCGTTTTTATTTATTATTATTTTTTTGCTATTATTCTATTTTTAATATTTCCTTTGTTACACCTTTAAAGTCCAGACCACAGATACAATAAAAAAAACACAATTGTTTTGCATTTTTTCTCGAGTTTGTGGCAATAGCATAACATAATGGCTGTGGACCATATTAATAAAATGTATTTTCTTTCTTTCTATTGTTTAAGATATGCAATTATGCATACCTACCTTACAGTTTATTAAAAAATTTAATTCGTTCTACTGACCTATCTTGGTTGAGGCTTTCGTAGCCTCTATTTCAGAGTGGCTTATGTAGGCATCAACGGATGTTTGCTTTGCGTGAAGTATGGACGTGTCAAGCGCAAGTCTTGTTCCGGGAAGGCACACTGTACTATTAGGGAGAAGTTACAAGGCCATCTGAGTGTTTATGCTGTAAAAAAAACGTAAAGTATCATATTCTAAAGGGGGCTACTCCGCCAAACGATGTCGAATTATTCGTAACGATACGTCAGTTCATACTATAACCCTACTCTAACACGCTTAAATAGAAAATTGAATTTGACAGCTCACAAACGTCAAATCGACGAACATTCCGACGAGTCTCTGATGTATCGTTAAGAGTATCGTCTCGAGATAATAGAGATTTGACGTTTGTGAAGCTGTCAAATTCAATTATTCGTATTTAAGCTGTGTTAGAGTAGGGTTTTTGTATGAACTGACGTATCGGTTACGAATACTATAATCGAATCGTTGGCGGACTAGACCCCAGGTTGTATCTGTCAGAGCCTATACATACAGGTTATATCTGTGAACACCTTGTATGTGTGTGGTGGTGGATGTGTGGGTGTTTCACGGCAAGCATGGCCCACCTTAGGCCTAACATCAAGTGATCACGAGGTCAAAAAATGCTGTTTTAGATACTTTTTATCACGTGTCGTGTTCTACTGACTTTTGGAAATCACATAAAGATTTTCGTCTTCCATACAAAGTCGGTAGATGTAGTCGGTAAGTTTAAGTCCCATATTAAAACCTGCCTGATGAAGAAGGTTACTATAATGTACAAGATTATTTGAATGATAAAGATTCCTGGACATGTTATTTATTAGCATCATTGTATTATTGTTATATTGTGTGCGTTATCTATAACTTTTATTTAAATCTGACCATTATCCAATGATAAAGAAAATAATTGTCATACATATATTCTATTTCCTTGTATATTGTAAGTTATTTTGCTCAAATGAAACTCTGTAACTTATTACTATTTGAAAGAGTAACTACTGAGTTTCTTGCTGGTGTCTTCTCAGTAGAATCGACGTTCCGAACCAGGTAGTGTAGATTATATTATGTTTTTGACATTCATAAGTGTATGTATGGACCTAACTTGAATAAAATTTTTTCTTTCATTTCATTTCATTAGGTGATACCGACTGTTACATTTTGTAGCTGGAGCGAAGTCGTAAAACTTTTCGATGAATTTCGAAAGTGGTGATCAAATGTTGTTCAAAGTGGTCGATAGAAACACGTGGTTTAATGGATGTACGTAAATGTTCTCAGACACATCCTGTGTACTATTCCACTGTAGGGCAAAGGCCTTTTTAATAGAAATCAAGTCATCGCTACAATGATGGGATTAGGCTTAATCACTACGCTTGCCTAATGCGGTGCGGTGATCACAAACCCGAGCTCGAGTAAGTAGTAAGTGTTTAATTCGCCATGGGCTGACAATAGTCTCATCAATATTGTAGATTGGCATAAGTATGATCTTCAAAATACTGATAATCTATTTACTTAGGCCGTGGTATCACTTCAGTAGAGCCTATTCATGCCGAAGCGTTCGCTCTCCCGCAGTCAAACAGTAACTTTCCTACACAATCCAATTAGAAAAATGATATCAATACGATCGAAAGCTCTTTAAAAAACGGAATATAAATTTGTCTTGTTACAACGATTTAGCCGGAAAATACCCGAATTATTATATTAAAATACCTCCTGGAAGAAAGGGTAGCAAAATACCCCTCGTTATTACAGGGGGAAAGTGGGGTGTGGTCCAAGGTCAAGCCTAATTGATAGCAATTTGATGACAATGGGAGAAATATTAGTGTATTTACTTTGGCAAGCCACAGGTATACAGCAGGTTGATGGGTTTCTAGAAGAATCGATACTGTGATACCACGGGCCTACTAGAGGACTGAAAGCAGCTGCGCCTGTGAGCTGTGATTGAGGGTATCAGAGGCCCCAACAGGGGGAAAAGGGGTTAAAAGGTTGCAGTGCATTTTTATGCCTTTTTATCCAGTAAAAAACTGTCACCGTCACGAATTTTCTTGACGTATCCCAAATGCTTGCAACGCATAACAAAATACTATGGAATGAACTGTCACCAGCGGTATTCTCGAACCGATACGACCTACAAACCTTTAAAAAGCGAGCGTATTCCTTCTTAAAAGGACGGCAGCATTTGTGACTCCTCTGGTGTTGGGGTGTTGCGGCGGCGCGGTAATCACTTACCATCAGGTGATCGTCTGTTCGTCTGCCCCCTATCTCTAAAAAAGAAACAAAACAGATATTTGTGTTGGGGTTGGGGGTGTTTGTAGTTCCATTGTTGTTTCTGGTTTCCATAGCACAAGGGAAATCCTTAGTGATTTTTGAGAACTACTACTGCGGAATGCTTTTAATGAAACCACAATGTAGCTTGATCTAATTAAGTACTGCCAACTATTAAGTATTCTGTGGTACTGCTAAGGAATGGAACAACTTGCCGGCTTCTGTATTTCCAGAGAGCTACAATTTGGGTGTCTTTAAGACGAGAGTGAATAGGCTTCTTCTGGGAATGCACGCTACATCTTAGACCTCATTGTCACTCTCCATCAGGTGAGATGAGGTCAAGTGCAAACCCATCTCATATAAAAAAAGTATATGGTCAAAATGTCAAGAACCGTCTTCAGAATTTAAAAAAACATAATGCATGTGCGAGGTAAAATAGTACAACGCCATCTGTTGCCCAATTTAGAGACTACCCTTTATAATAGACTAGTGGCCCGCCCTTACTGCGCTTCGGGAGCGTAATTCAGAAACGAACCAATAGATGGCGATTGGGACCAGGACAGGTATGTGAGTTGTCTCAATTTATTTTATTCATGCGGCGTTTTAGACTTCTCCCTGATTATCAATACTGTCTTCTTCTAACATTATTAAGTAAGCTTTCCTTAAGTCCGGATGAAAAATTAGTTACCTGTCCGTGGAAATAGATTACTATGAAAAAACAATTATTGTTATGTTTGCATTAATTGTACGATGTATAGTAATTATTTATCATACTTATTCTTAGATGAAGCAAAAAGGATTTCGGTACAATCTCTAGTTTAGTTTATTTATGCCTTTAGTTGTTAGTGTCTGGGTTTAATATGAATAATAAATGAATGATCAAGTGAATTAATAAATCATTGAATAAATAAATAAATGAATTAATAAATAATGAATAAATTATTTATGAATGAATTATTGATTGAATGAATAATAAATGATTGAATAAATTAATCAATTATTAATGAAGAAATGTATGAACAAACTAAACTAATTAATTAATAAATTTATCAAATAAATAAAGAATAACTGATTGAATGGATATATTTACGTGTTAGTTAGACTTTTCAAATATAATGTGCGTATTTCTACAATTAGCTCGGCAGTGAGAGCATCGTGAAGAAACTTAGAAGTTCGGATAGTTTCTGAAGCGGATAACCATGATTTCATTGGTGTGGTTCCCCTAAAGGGTTGAAAAGTCAAACGTCTGCCGCTTCATTGTGATCTGACTCCCTAAATCCTCATGATTTAAACGAACCTGGGAATAACTAACACACTAAAATGAGAGAAATATTTTTGTGTCCTTGGTCTAAATTTAAAGCTACTGCAACAGTCACTGATTTTACTAATCGTTAAAGCCCAAGTTATCGATTATTGAATCGATGGTCGAATTATACATACATCGATTGATTTCCTGATTTTTTGTATACATGGCTCAACCCGCGATTCGAATTGCTTTTCTGTCGGATAAGTTTGTTCGGTGCACTGTGAATTTAAATAAAGTTAAATGGATTATAGGACAAAATGGATTATAAGGCGAAATGGATCACAGGGCGAAAGGTTATAAGGCGAAATGGATAATAAGGCGAAATGGATAGTTGTGAAGACTCCCCTTGTCTTTGAGTTTTTCACTATTCATTTCAAA
>JABMDO010000206.1:0-107979 GCA_014851415.1 Cnaphalocrocis medinalis | reverse complement strand
GTTTTCATCGTTAGATAGACGGGCAGAACCAAGCAGAGCGCCGCGTAGGGCGAAGCCCGGAGCGGCCATTTCTTGTAAGTTTATACGCAGAACCAAGCGTAGCGCCGCGAGGGCGAGCCCGAAGCGGCTACTTATTTCATCTCAAGTTATTAACATAAAAACCAACCAGTGCGCCGCGTAGGGCGAAGCCCGGAGCGGCACCATCAAGCTTATGGACAAAACCAAACGGAGCGCCGCGTAGGGCGCAGCCCGGAGCGGCCATTTCATCACAAGTTTATCAAATATAAACCATCGGTGCGCCGCGTAGGGCGAAGCCCGAAGCGGCTATTCCATCACAAGGCTTCGACAAACTAAGAGGAGCGCCGCGTAGGGCGCAACCGTCCCAAGGTCATACATTTGATTATCCTTCCGTTGGCAAAAAAGTATAAGAGCAGCCGTGACAGACAGAGAAGCGCCCCGTGTATCTTCGCGAGGCCGCAGGCCGAGCTGCGTCTCGCGAGGCCGAAGGCCGATACCCACCAAACACTAAAGTGCAGTAACCGCAAAATAACGATTGCAAATAAACGTCATTATTAATAAAAAACTGTTAAAAAAAGCCACTTAACTGTCCGAGAAAAAACATTGATAAACTCTGCAGAAACCTTATGAAAACCTGTTACCTGCTTTCCGAATCCTAACTAATATTATAAATGCGAAAATAACTCTGTCTGTCTGTTACTCTTTCACGCCAAAACTACTGAACGGATTTAAATGAAATTTGGTATACAGATAATCTAGACTCTGAGAAAGAACATAGGCTACTTTTTATTGCGAAAAAGGGGTTGTAAGAGGTTAAAAGGGGGGTAAAAAGTTACTTTTCCACACGGACGAAGTCGCGGGCGGCCGCTAATAACTAATAAAAGATAAAATCATCCAAGAGCTATTAAGTATTGCACTTTAGTGTCTACTGGGCAGAGCAGACGGATCACTTCATGGGTAAGTGATTCCCGCCGCCCATAGACACCTGCAACGTAAGTGCGCGCGAACCTTAGCCCCCTTCTCCCCCTAATTGAGCCTCTTGTACCATCACTCACTCGGTAAAACATAGCGCAGACGTGCTTCACACCAGTATTCTGTGAAGCCGTGGTATTACTCCGGTCGAGCCAGCTTATTCATGCCAAAGCGAGGCTCTCCAAGTGAGATAGAGAACACATTGTTTGTCCAGGGTGGGGAACGAACCCGACCTTTATATAAGGCAGGGTCACTACCAAATGCAGCATCTAGCCAGTCGAAGTAAAGTATCAGCCTATATGCTGTCCCACTGCAGGGCAAAGGCCTCCATCATAGAAATCAAGTTATCACTACCATGATGGGATTAGGCTTAATCACCACGCTTGCCTAATGCGGATTGGTGATCACAAACCCGAGCTATGTTCGAAAAATTCGTAACATACTTTTGCTTGACCCGGGAATCGAACCCGGGACCCCGAGATCACGGCCCGGTACTTAAACCACTAGACCAACCGGGGTGTTGAAATGCAGTCGAAGTCGAAGATAGATAATAGGTAGGTAATAATAGAAAATCTCGGTAAGCGTAGTGTCGGACGCTCTGCGACAAGATGGGATGATGATATTCGAAGGCTGGCTGGTGTGGGCTGGATGAGAGTGGCCGAAAATCGGGAGCGGTGGCGTGCATTAGGGGAGACTTATGTCTAGCACTGGACGAGTGTGGGTTGCTGATGATGATGAATAGTATAAAAAACTTTATTTATCCGTCTATAGTAGGCAGTTACCTCACTGTTATTCCCTTGACTGTGACCCTACAGGGCTATTCTGCTATAACTGCAAATAAGGGTCATTTGTGTGGCCTCGAAAGCTTCCCCGGCCTATGAGAGCATTGAGGGCCGAATGTTGTCAAATAGTGATTTCACTGTATTCGATTTGACCCTTCCGCTTTTATTTTATTCTGTCGACAGATTGGGATATTTGATCTCGTTTCCATGCTAAAAACATCGTTGCTTCTTTGATAACCTCTTAAATAAAAATCTAAAAGGCCGGCAGCGCACCTGTGAAGCCCCTGGAGTTGCAGGTGTTCATGGGCGACGGTAATCGCTTAACATCAGGTGATCCGTATGCTCGTCTGCCCCCTATCCTATAAAAAAAAAAATAAGAAACAAATTCACACAACATACATTGACCTGACTCCGTACTAAGTAGCTCAAGCACTTGTGTTACAGATATCAGACAACAGAGGATCACAAATATAATCTTCTATACTATTTATAAAGAGGTAACTTCTATGGACAATTGGACAACGACAAGGATTATAGGTAAACTGAAAACACGAAACGCTTGCGCGATGTAATTATACTCAGCGCCATCTATTGGTTCATTTCTGAATTACGGTCCCGAAGAGAAGTGAGGGCGGGCCGTGATTATATAAATGGGTTTAAGGTAGGTAGCGCACTTGTGAGTCTACTGGTGTTGCAGGTGTTTATGGGCGGCGCAATCGCGTATCATCAGGCGATCCGTCTGCTCGTCTGCCACCTAGCACATAAACGTATAACCCTGATCAATTTAATCTGGTTCCCCTATCTAAGGGTTGCGAAGGTCAAAGGGCAATCGCTATAATCTAAATTACTTCCTGGGTAAGCCAAGCGTATTCTATACACAAAGTCCTTTTCTTACTTGTTTTATTTAATTAAGTATTTTTAATTTCAATCGGGACCTTTTTAGGGTAACCCTATATTTTCTACAGTCAAGGAATTAGCACCCAATCGTTAAATAATTAAATGGTAATAAAGTTGACAATTCCGTCACTGTACCCTCATTTCCCAGTTTCCTCATAACGACAAATTTAAATGACAATAAAAAGTTACGACTTTTCATTGTAGACGGAGTAAGCTTTATTCTTGAATAATTGCTCAAAGCTTGTGATTTCACTAAATACGTCTAATTTCAAACGAAAAGGACGTCAATAAGGCTTACTCTTCCATGAAATGGACGCAAACTGCGAGCAATCCAGTGCACGTGCACCAATTCTGTCAATGTGTGCGTGCGCCAAGCGACCTATAGACTGTTACAGTACAGTTCTACATGTGGCCTATAACACCGCGCCGCGTCGCATACTGCGGGCGCCAGAGTGCCCGAGTGCGCGTGCACCCGCGCTGTCAATGTGTGCGTGCGCCAAGCGACCTATGTAGGCTGTTACTGTACTGTTCTACATGTGGCCTATAACACCGCGCCGCGTCGCATACTGCGGGCGCCAGAGTGCCCGAGTGCGCGTGCACCCGCGCTGTCAATGTGTGCGTGCGCCATGCGACCTATGTAGGCTGTTACTGTACTGTTCTACATGTGGCCTATAACACCGCGCCGCGTCGCATACTGCGGGCGCCAGAGTGCCCGAGTGCGCGTGCACCCGCGCTGTCAATGTGTGCGTGCGCCAAGCGACCTATGTAGGCTGTTACTGTACTCTTGGTTACGTGGCCTGTAAGAAACAAGGGTTTACTACTCACATGAACACCGATGGAGTATATTACATAGCTTAATTCGCTCGTAAAGTGTGAATGCCCTCGAACCGGAATGGCGGTGTTAGAAATAAAGGGACTTCCCAAAGCGATTTTGCCGGGAAATGAAACCCAAAGATTTTGTTCTAGAAAATTCGTAATACAGGAGGTAGGGAATAAAATCTTTTATGTTTATTAGTAAATGCATGTTGAATATTCGGTATAATAATGATTGTATGGACTCTCGCTACCATACATCTGTTTTTGCTCTGCTTGTTGTGTGTAGAAATTAAACTCGTTGTTGAGAAAAATGAAGATATTTATTACGATTCCACAATGTTGATTAAAACTAATTATTGCTATAGAAATACGGCCGTCTTGCTTGGCTACAAAATATGCACTAAAAAATATAAATTATAAGTAAGTAAAATTAGGTCAGCCGCGCATAACAACATTACAACTTATTTGCTGACCTGTCAGAATGTAAGGTGAATGACACACCGTACAATGATATTGACTGCCCCGGCAGCGTAGTGGTCCTCAGTTTAAAGCGAGGGTGGCGCTGGAGGTTCCGGGTTTGATCCCCGAGTCGGGCCAAAATTTAACCCTGAGTTATTATTATCTTAAGAAATTTTCAGTATCAGCTCGAAGTTTGGATGACGGCAGTTTTTATTCCCGTAACTCTTCTTTCGTTTTCTTGATAGCTGACAAGAGAATTTACCGTGGGAGAGCCACGCTTCGGCATGAGTGAGCCGGCTCGACCAGAGTGATATCACGGCCTCACAGAAGACCGGCGTCAAGCAGCGCCCGCGCTTTTTTCGTCGAGTGAGTGAGGGTACCGGAGACCCAATTGGGGGTAATGGGTGTTAAAGGTTGGCAGCGCACTTGTGTCTCTACTGGTGTTGAAGGTCTATTCGTCTGCACTCTGCCACCTATCACATAAAAAGAACATCAAAATAATAGACAAAGGTAGAACAGCGCGCCATTTTGTTTGTTATCTCCAAAAATTACGTCTTTAAAGACCGCTCAAACCTCAAACAGAAACTTAAATTAGTTTAAGTTGTACTTAGTCTTAAAGTGTCTGTAGGTAATCTTTGCTTATTTAATTACATTGAAGAGTCTTATGCCTTTCAAAGTTTGACTTACGCATTGCTCGTTTTAAATATGAGACGAAATTAAAATAATTAAGTATTATAAATTAGTATTAACTGTGGGAGAGCCACGCTTTGGCATGAATGGGCCGGGCCGGCTCGACCGGAGTGATACCACTGCCTCACAGAAAACCGGCGTGAAGCAGCGCCTGTGCTGTGTTTCGCCGAGTGAGTGAGGGTGCCGGAGGCACGGGGGGAAGGGGATAAAAGGTTGGTAGCGCACTTGTAACTCCACGGGTGTTGCAAGTGTCCATGGGCGGCGGCAATTGCTTACCACCAGGTGATCCGCCTGCTCGCCTGCTACCTATCACATAAAAAAAATAGTTTGTAAAAAGATACCTATTACAGGTCTAACTGTATCATCATCATCATTTCAGCCAATAGAAGTCCACTGCTGGACATTGGCCTTCCCCAAAGTTCTCCACACAGATCAGTCCTGAGCCACCCGCATCCAAGGGACTCCCGCGACCTTCATCAGATCGGCGGTCCACCTGGTGGGAGGCCTGCCACGGCTGCGGCCTCCTGCACGTCTACTGTATATTATGTATGTTAAGATTTTTTATGTTATAGGTACCAGACGAGTAGGCGAATCACCTGATGATGAGCAATTGATGGTGAGCAATTGCCGCCGCCCATGATATTTATATCCTCGTAATTACATGTTTTACCAACCACTCTGAACAACATTCTTCTATGTAGTAAGAAAAGTATCAGCCTATATACTGTCCCACAGCAGGGCAAAGGCCTCCATCATAGAAATCAAGTCAGCGCTACTATGATGGGATTAGGCTTAATCACCACGCTTGCCTAATGCGGTGCGGTGATCACAAACCCGAGCTATATTTGAAAAATTTGAAATACTTTTTGCTGATCTGGGACCCCGATATCATGGCCCGGTACTTAAACCACTAGACCAAAGCGTTAATGTTCCAAGATACTTATTAAACAGGTAATTAACATAATTTATGAAGAAAATTCAAGGACGAAAAAGACTTCATTTGATTTAATTATTGAATTTATCGATAAAGGAAATGATCGTTAGAGATAATTAACTAATTGACTCGAAAACATTTTTAACGATCTCAAAATTAACTTACGTAATTATGTCATAAAAGAAACGATGTAATTTTTTAGGGATCCGTAGCCAAATATCAAAAATGAAACCCTTATAGTTTCAACATGCCCGCCTTACTGTCTGTCTGTATGTCACAGCCATTTTTCGCCAAATCATGATAGCTACTTCTGAAACTAATGTGTGAAATCCTTCATAAAAAAAATTAAAAGAAAAACAATAATTATTTTTGGTGGCTCCCCATACCAGAACATTATCAGAAATGAGACTCATTTTTTTTTCATCAAAGCCATAAAGTTTTTGCTATAACATTCTTTTTTAATTTCCTATAGCTTAAAAAGAGCGTATTCTTTTTGCAATCGAAATAAAAATAGAAATATTTTTTATTCAATTTAAGTCCTTATAGAACATTTATGAATGTCAAATATTATGTAAGCTACCGCTGATTCGGAAAGTCGATTTCTACCGAGAAGAGTCAGCAAAAAACTCAGTAGTCACTCTTTTCAAATTATGATCATTACATTACAATTTTCATTCTGATAATAAAAAATATTATTGTTTACCGTTAAGTAGTTAATCCATCTACTCGTCTACACCCTATCTCACAAAAAAATATTTTTGGCCATAAGACAGGAGTTAAAAACTTTTTAACCTACCTTTATTTATCCTGAAGGTTTTAAAACCAATTACGAAAATACTGCATCCCTGGGTCTACCAACATTACACCCTTTTCAGATGAACCCCTTACGCAGTAAACCGAACAATACAGCCCTCAGTTATTTGGGACTTTCGCGGGTGGAATCCAACCTCATTTGTAAGGATATAAAACGTACAGTAAAGAAACCATCTAATTTAGAACAAAAACCAGGTAAAAGTTTACAGTAACAGCCTACATAGGTCGCTTGGCGCACGCACACATTGACAGCGCGGGTGCACGCGCACTCGGGCACTCTGGCGCCCGCAGTATGCGACGCGGCGCGGTGTTATAGGCCACATGTAGAACAGTACAGTAACAGCCTACATAGGTCGCTTGGCGCACGCACACATTGACAGCGCGGGTGCACGCGCACTCGGGCACTCTGGCGCCCGCAGTATGCGACGCGGCGCGGTGTTATAGGCCACATGTAGAACAGTACAGTAACAGCCTACATAGGTCGCTTGGCGCACGCACACATTGACAGCGCGGGTGCACGCGCACTTGGCACTCTGGCGCCCGCAGTATGCGACGCGGCGCGGTGTTATAGGCCACATGTAGAACAGTACAGTAACAGCCTACATAGGTCGCTTGGCGCACGCACACATTGACAGCGCGGGTGCACGCGCACTCGGGCACTCTGGCGCCCGCAGTATGCGACGCGGCGCGGTGTTATAGGCCACATGTAGAACAGTACAGTAACAGCCTACATAGGTCGCTTGGCGCACGCACACATTGACAGCGCGGGTGCACGCGCACTCGGGCACTCTGGCGCCCGCAGTATGCGACGCGGCGCGGTGTTATAGGCCACATGTAGAACAGTACAGTAACAGCCTACATAGGTCGCTTGGCGCACGCACACATTGACAGCGCGGGTGCACGCGCACTCGGGCACCCTGGCGCCCGCAGTCCAACAACAAAGTTTTGGTTAGATAAGAAAGGACTTACTTTACTGCTATGAATTTAATTGTGAATCTACCTTAATCGACCGCAACTGGTATTTATTTCGAGCTTTTATTTCATGAATTTTAAAGATGGGGTTGATTTGAATGAAAGCCAGCGGTATAACGTGACTGTCGAAAAAATATTTTCACAGGAATGTTTTTTCAGTACTTACTGAAATTGTTAGCTTCCTCTTGGTTCCCATTTATAAATGAAGTTGTATTTAGCCAAGCGAGTACATGCGGCCCAAACCAGGAAGGGGAGTTTAAAACACAAGGTTGACAGAGCATTTGAGTGAGAGTCACAAGTTGTGACTACTCTGGTGTTGTGGGTGTCGCTTACCATAAGGTGATCCGTCCGCTTGTCTGCCACATATCACATAAAAAAATTGCAATACAATAAAATTAAAAAAAGTTGAACATACAGGGTGTATCAGTGAACATTTAATTTAATTTAACCACGTCTTGAAATAGTTTTTCGACCGTCTGTTGACTGTAAGTAACCAACTTTTCTTCAACAAATCAATTTATACAAAATTCATTCCTCATCCCATCATAGCAGCGATGACTTGATTTCTACGACTGAGGCCTGTACCCTGCAGTGGGACAAACAAACCGAAACTTGACTATTTTTCTGTATATTTTCAAGACAGACCAACATTTACCGAGACAAAATTATTAAAGCGTTTCGTTGTTGACTCCTTGCGTTTGTTTAGGATCTTTTTATTTGTTCTTTACCTTTTTCTAGCTTTCTAGACAAGTTATCCCCAAAGTGGGCGAAAACGCCCCCTTGTGGGCGCAAATATGAAGGGGAAAAAACCATTTGTAGTGGTATTAACGTACCACATAAAAAAAAAACAATCAAATGCGAGTTGGACTCGCGCACGATGGATTCCGTACCATTGATTTTGTATAAGTTCTGTGCGAATTTCAACAAGGCGGCTAAAAGTTTCATTTCGGTGGATTCTTTTATTATTATTGTTTTTTAAACAAAATATCTTTCCTTCAAGTGTTTGATAATGTTAATATACCATAATAATATATCAGTGGCCAGGCTAAGGCGTTTGAAAAGACCAAGGACATCTAGCTCGCGTATTGTCTAATTGTCCATCGTGGGATCAGCCGGGTCAGAGGGCCTAATTTGAAGTGGACGTTACGACCGAATCGGACCCGTCTCTTTCTCACGCGCTGTATCCGCTTTTGTTGGGGGACGTCTTCATTATAGGCCCCCAGGTATTGGTGGCGAAGGTCAGCCAGGACATCACCTTTGTAAGAAAAACTCTGGTTTAAGTATATTGTTAAGCTTTATTGTATTGTAATGATATCTGCCCTTATTTTATTGAATAAATAATTTATTTATCTATTAGTTTTATTTATTTATTTGTCAGTATAGTGCAGTTGCAATACCTACAACACCAAGTGGAGTCCCAAAAGCGCTGCCAACCGATTTTTTTTATGGTATAGGTAGCAGACGAGCAGGCGGATCACCTGATGGCAAGCAATTGCCGCCGCTCGTGGACACTTGCAACACCAGTGGAGTTACAAATGCGCTGCCAACCTTTTATCCCCTTCCCCCACGGGTGGGCCTCGTACCCTTACTCACTCCGGCGAAACACAGCACAGGGGCTGCTTCACGCCGGTTTTCTGTGAGGCAGTGGTATAGTAGTGGGTGGTGGTGGTAGTGGTGGTGAAATGTTACTAAAATAAATTTATTTTCAGAGGGGGCAGTCACTCAAAAGTTTGGGAAGCTCTGTCCTAGACGTTTCGATATATTGGAGGGTACTTGAGAGCAATTTCCTGTGTAACTGATAGGTTTTGGTAGGAAAAGCTTTTCTTAGTCCTTTTGTAGTTGAAAAACTGGTGTGAAAAAATCCACTGGAGAGCCTACTAAGAGAGTCCCTCTCATCTTAGTGTAATACCCAGTTGCGTCCAAAACTATCGCATTTAAACCCAAAGTTGTGGGAGAGCCACGCTTCGGCATGAATGGGCCGGCTCGACCGGAGTGATACCACTGCCTCACAGAAAACCGGCGTGAAGCAGCCCCTGTGCTGTGTTTCGCCGAGTGAGTGAGGGTACCGGAGGCCCATCCGGGGGGGAAGGGGATAAAAGGTTGGCAGCGCACTTGTAACTCTACTGGTGTTGCAGGTGTCCATGAGCGGCGGCTTTGCTTACCATCAGGTGATCCGCCTGCTCGTTTGCTACCTATCACATTAAAAAAAAGTGCCTACGCTTTAACCATGGCAGATACATAGACCCATAAAAATAATACTTTTCAAAAAGAACAAGTCTTGCAACTCAGTTGTTCTACCATAAAAAGTTGTGAGATCCATGTAATACCAAGTCGGTTATGACCATGTGTGTGGAGAACATTGGGGGAGGCCTATGTCCAGCAGTGGACGTCTATTGGCTGAAATGATAATGATGATGATAAATAACGGATGGAACTGTTGATTTTTATTTTGCTTATTTTGATGACCTAACATGCTAAAGGGGCAAGTATACAAATCTATAAGGCGAAACACCAGCGAGACCCAATCGACGACCGGCGCCATCTATCGATGCAGAGTTGAACTTATTTCCCGAAACTATGTGAAGGGGAGCCACTAGTCCTACTACTATTATAAAGGCGAAAGTTTGTAAGTATGGATGTATGGATGTTTGTTACTCTTTCACGTAAAAACTACTGAATGGATTTGAATGAAACTTTACCACAATATAGCTTATACATCAGCATAACACATAGGCTACAATTTATAAAAATATATTGTGTGGATTGTCCAAAATATGTCGATAAGTGTCAACAATTAACTCCACGCGTACGAAGTTGCGGGCGGCCGCTAGTCATAAATATTTTGATATCTTTAGGCGATTTGATATTTTTGGCACCAAGCAGGCATGATTCACCAATCCCCTTTGTCTGACAAAACTATTATGTAAGTGACCTTCTATTGATCACCATTGTCTGCAAGTGAGCAACAGGCGATGGTATACAAAATAAGTTGAGTAGTGATGTGATCAGCACGATAATATCGATACAGATGAAGTGCAATACAAATAGACCATTAAGAACGCTAGATGATCAGCATTGGTGGGCAAATGGACAATTCGATTCGGGCAGTCGTCCAGTACGGACGTCATTATGTCAAATGTCTAAGTTCATTACAGTGAGTTCTGCAAAATAATATCTGTGAATATTGGAACTAAGGAATAACACTTAGCTTCGTGACCACTAAATCATCAACAACCCACGCTCGTCCACTGCTGGACATAGGTCTCCCCCAATGCACGCCACCGCTCCCGATTTTCGGCCACTCTCATCCAGCTCACTCCAGCCAGCCTTCGAATGTCGTCATCCCATCTTGTCGCAGGGCGTCCAACACTACGTTTACCGAGTCGCGGTCTCCGCTCAACCACCACGGAACAACGGACCACGGAATATGAAGTTTTATTACACATTGAATTTCATTCATCGATAGTTTCAACCCTCCCTAACGTCAAAACTAGTCCTAACTGTCATACCTCTATCTGTAGGAAATCGATTATACAATGTAAATAGACGTTTTTACGAAGAAAATTCGTCTTTTCTGGTCATCTAATAAAAAAGCAGGAGCTTTAACTAAAAGAGTGATGGATATTAATGTAAATGGGTGGAGGTACAGAGGACGGCCGTCTGCTCGTCTGTCACCTATCACATAAAAAAGCTGTCTGGGGGTGCCACTCGCTTTAACTCTCGATTAGTCGATAGTTTTCCCAACACTAATCTCAAGATATAATACGCCAGATGAGTAGCCCCTTGGCTCCAAGCCAGCGGGACTGTCTGGCTTGTCAATATATAAACACCCGAATGAGACTTATTGATTTCTTCCTATACAGGGTGTATCTGTTAGCATACATCCCTTAAACCACGTCTTTACCAATCATTCTGAACAACATTTGTTAGAAATAGATTAACGGGTTAAAAACGACAGATACGGCACCATAACACCCTTTCGGCAGCATTGGCACCAGTTTTGACACCATTTACCGAATAAGTAACTGACGTTTGGCATAAACACATGTTTACTTAAAGTTAATCAATAGACAACAGATAATCTTTGCAGTAGACTGGGTTTAATTCGGATTGTCCTCCTACTGCATCGCCAAGTCAAGCTCCTCTTGCGACCTAGTTACTTGGCAAACGGACATGACATAACGTAAACTATTGCTCTGTGTCTTTCAAATGCATCACAATAAAAGAGACAAAGCGATAGTTGTTGATATCGAGGATTGTACCTATTTTAAATTCATGGTAGTGCAACTGATTTAGCTAATGCTTTTGATTATTTACGCTCGCCACTTTGATCGATCTTCGGCTACTCGCATCGCTTCAGCCAGCCCTCGTGCGCAGATCATCACTCCATCTGGCCTGGGGCCGTCCTACACTACGTTTACCGAGACGCGGTCTCCACTCCAGAACTCGTTTACCCCAACGGTTGTCAGTTTTGCGGCAGATATGGCCACCCACTGCCACTTCAGCTTACTAATCCGGTGAGCTATATCGATAACTCGGGTTCTCTGCCGGATCACCTCGTTTCGGATTCGATCACGCAAAACACGCCGAGCGTACCTACTTAACTCTTTCAGGTTAGGTGGTTAGTTATTTAACCACGTATTCTCGGGTCTGTTTTAGAGATTTTGATATCTTCTTTCTATACTATTTATAAAGATATAACTTCTATAGACAAGGCTTATAGGTAAACCGAAAACACGAAACGCTTGCGCGATGTAATTAACACAGCGCCATCTATTGGTTCATTTCTGAATTACGGTCCCGAAGCGAAGTTGAGGCGGGCCACTAGTAAGTTATATTGAGACTTGTGCGTCACCCAGACGCCACAAAACCCATTGTTGTCCATTGTCTTAATAGCATATTGCGCAATTAATAGATATAGCCTCCCCTAACTCAATAATAGCTCCATTAGCTGTTATATAGATCTATAGGAGTCATTAGTAACGCTTCTGTATGATATTCGACTTAACCCTTTCTGGTAGGAAAATATCAATTGACAATGAAACAGATATCTTGTAGTGTTGTGGTAAACACTTGTGTTTCAGTATCTGTGTGTATATGTATTTAAGTATTATATTTGTGATCCTTTGCTGTCTGATATGTGTAGCACAAGTGCATAACAGTATGATCTTCGGGTCCCGGGTTCGATTTCCGGGTAGAGCATAAGTATGTTCCGAATTTTTCGAACATAGCTCGGATTAGTGATCACCGCACCGCATTAGGCAAGCGTGGTGATAAAGGCTAATCCCATCATAGTAGCGATGACTTGATTTCTATGATGGAGGCCTTGCCCTGCAGTGGGTCAGTATATACGCTCTTCTGCCACCAATGGCATCATCATCATCATCATCAGCCTGTTGCAGTCCACAGCTGGACATAATGTTCTCCACACAAATCAGTCCTATGCCATCCGCATCCAAAGGACTCCTGCGACCTTCACTTGATCGTCGGTCCACCTGGTGGGAGGCCCACGGCTGCGGCCTCCTGCACGTGGCCTCCACTCAAGGACCTTTCCACCCCAACGGTCGTCTGTTCTCCTCGCAATGTGCCCTACCCATTGCCCATGAGGCGAATCTTAGATCTATCTGCGATCTAGATTCTGCGACTCATCAATTCTGACACGTTTATAACATACTAGTGGCCCGCTCTCACTTCACTTCGGGACCGTAATTCAGAAATGAACCAATAGCTGGCGCTGTGTCCAATTACATCGCGCAAGCGTTTCGTGTTTTCGGTTTACCTATTGTCGTTGTCTATAGAAGTTATCTCTTTATAAATAGTATAGATATAGAAATTATGTTTTCATCGTGATTTACCGTCTCTCTCTAACCCTAAAGCATTCCCATTAGCTTGATAGAGCCATCAGAAGCTATAATATCGGGCGTGAGATTCGCTCTTTTATTTCAGATTATAGCCTTAATGGACTATTAGGGGCGACGTTTCTAGTGTTGGAAGAGTGTGGTTAATAAAATATCGATATTTTAAAAGCTCCGTAGCCAAAACCTCCGTACCTACTACTGTTACTACTCCTCCTCACATGTATAGTATAAGTAAATGTATTTGTTTATCTACACATCCACACACAACACACAAACACACACACCCACCACACACACACACACACACATACACACACACACACACACACATACACACACACACTCGCATACAACAAATAAATAATATATAAGCTTTCTTTTGTACAATTAGTTTATATTATGTTATTGTTTTTCAATAAGTTACCACATATTGTTATAGGAGAGCGGATTATCCTGACACAAATCCAAACTCTAATATTATTAACCAACTTTTATCTAATCAATAACATTTTTGTAGGCCGCCTTTGTTGTACATTACTCTTAATATAACTAGTTTTTAAGTTTTATACCTCTGTTTTGTGTGCAATAAAAAGTATATTCATTCATTCATTCATTTTTCATTTTCACATCATTACACACACATTTCACATAGGTATATAAGTACATACACTACACATTTGCTGTACACTACACATTTGCAGTCGTCCGTGGTACTCACTCAGCTGGTCCCACTGAAAACCAGCGTTACGACCTATGGTCGTGACATAAGCTGAGTGAGGGCCATTTATGCTGGATGCCTCAACACAACACATCATAATATAAATACACGGCACTGCTGGCCAATGGGGAAGGACAGTTTATTTTTTTGTTTTGATTTATTTTTACTAGTGCTTTTTTATTTTCTTGTGTTGTGTCAATTGTCTGTAGCAGGTGATATGTGTTGTGGTGTCCAAATTAATAAATGTATTTTCTTTCTTTCAAAACTCATCATTCAACGTGTCCGTTTAATGAGTTTTGTAAGTCCAAGCCAATTATGGAATTTTAAACGAATATTCTGTGGTAGATGGGCCGGCTCGACCGGAGTGATACCACGGCCTAAAAGAAGACCGGTGTGAAGCGCAGCGCTTGTGCAGTAAGGGCTCGGGGGCATAATTTCGGGGAGAAAAGGGGTTAAAGATACGCAGCGCACTTGTGAATCTACTGGTGTTGCAGGTGTCTATTGGCGGCGGTAATCGCTTACCATCAGGTGATCCGTCTCCTCGTCTGCCACCTAACACAAAAAAATTACAATCATTTTTTTTTATAACTTTATCGTTCGAAATCAATTGACCTCCATCAAAACCCTTTTGACATATCCATAAGTGGTTCCTGTAAAATAGAGATGCGCAGAATAACTCTTTTAAAAGACTAAGGAGTTAATATAACTCTTTTGAAGAAAAGAGTTATGTCGCTCTTTTACATCTTTAACTCCTAATTAACTCCTCCTTAAAAAGACTTGAATGAAGTGATTGATGCGAATTGCGATGGTTGTCTCATCGACGTGTTTATTCAATGTAATAAATACAATACAAATAAATTATTTTATACTTTATTGCAACAGTGGTAGGGACAGATTTCTCTCATGATATTTTTTTTATGTACAGATTAATGCGCGACGCGTTCCAATCATGATCCATCTCTTTTCGACTGATAAAATCACGCTATGGCGATTTCACTCACTCTTTTAATATTGTATTTTATATTGGTTGTGCGTAATACAGTGTTTGTCGTGCGCATCACAGTGATCTCTCGAGCTGTTCACGGAAGACCAGCGTCGCGGCGTCAGTGAGACGACCCGACACATGCTGAGTGAACGCCTTTTTCACTGACCTAGATGTAATTTTTTTTTTGCCTTTCAAACTGTCTTGTATATGTATTTTGTGTCAGGAAATAAATTATTTTACTTTCTTTCTTTCTTTCTTTTTACGATCCAGTCTCACTCACTAACTCTTTTTAAATTAATAACTCTGTCTCTCTAAGACTGAAAGGATTTGTTTGGACTTCGTCCTTCTAAAATCAATCTTCACATCAGAGAGTTAAAGATGTAATCCATACTAATATTATAAATGCGAAAGTAACTCTGTCTGTCTGTCTGTTACTCTTTCACGCCAAAACTACTGAACGGATTTAAATGAAATTTGGTATACAAATGGTCTAAACCCTAAAAAAGAACATAGGCTACTTTTTATTGCGAAAAAGGGGTTGTAAGGGGTTAAAAGTGGGGTAAAAAGTTACTTTTCCACGCGGGCGGCCGCTAGTGAGTTATAAAGAAGCAAAGGAGTTACAGAGTTATTAACTCTTTTGCCAGGATGTACATCTTTTAATCCCAATCACTCCTGAGTCACACATGTCTACTGTAAAATTAACTGATTTTAATTTGATGCGGGCAGAGTCCAATATTATAGCTTTGTGGGCGGTTTTCTTTGCTTTTCAGCCATGACAAGGGTTGTACAGGGACGCATTAGTGACGCCTGAAAAATAGGGGTGGCTTCAGAACGAGTAAGTTTAGCTGTAACTTGTTTAGTATTTAGTCATAAATATTGGGAAGATCTGGGGATTTCGAGTGTACCTAAATAGCCGCAGCTTTCCACTGATGCTTTAAAGGATTTATTTTAAATGAATCTTTTAATATCTATATCTATACAAATTTATAAGAGGTAATTTTTTTAGGAAACTACAAGGCTTATAGCTAAACCCAAACACGAAACACATGTGCGATGTAATCGACGCCCAGCGCCACCTATTAGTACTGTGTGGAACTTAATGTCCCGAAACGAAGTGAGGGCGGGCCACTAGTAAATAAATAAAAAAAATAAGTCCTCCAACCGATATTCGGCTACGACGGTCAATCTTAAAGATCTGCCACGTACGCAGGATATACAGGGTGTATCTGTGAACATATTTGTATCCCTTTAACTACATCTACCTATGATTCTGAACATTTGCTCTATTATGTCTTGAACTTCGCATAATTAATGTCGACTTTATTAAAGTCGGTCACCTGACTTGGTCATTTTGTATGGGGAGTCAGAATTTTCGACGAATTTTCAAGTCAGTTTTTGTTTCTATAAAGAACAAACAGACAGATAGACAAAAATTTTACTGATTGCATTTTTTGGCATCAGTGTCGATCACTATCACCCCTGATATTTATTTTGAAAATATATTTCATACCTAAAAAATCTACTACAATGTTGCTACTGCAATCAAATGATCGTACCATAGTATAACCCTTTTTTCTAAATACACTAGCTGTTATAATTTATTTATTGGTAATTTAGATTCTATAATTTAAAGAAATAATTTTATTAACTTATTTTCACGTAAATACAAGACGCTTTAATAAAAACTTAATCATCCGTAATTTTATTTTGTTATTGCGCTTGTAACACTTCAGGTGTTAATAACATTTGGTATCTACCCACAACATTTTAACAATGTATGGAAACTTGACAGTTTACTCTGCATATAAGAAAAATAATGCCAAAATGGTTGGCGAAACCTAAAAACGTCACTTGAGAATGACATAAGTGACTTTAACAGATTTGACAGTGACGTATCTGTCGTAGATTTTTTGGTCTCGAATTCCAAATTAGAGTATAGTATGGATAGATTGATTCTGTGGGTAACTGTGAAACAAGCCGCATCGGCTGATGCAATCCAAAGATTTTAATTAGTATCTAGTGGTTTTTAGTGTACAAATTTGGTGTTACTTTGTGCAGTGAAGTGCCGCAGGGTGATATTAATATAGAATCATTGAATTGTGTCGTTTTAACACTGCTATTGGTGTCGAGTGATTTGTCACGTGAACAACTTGCTTTGACCTAATAGAGTCTTAAAACCTACGGCTTTGTTAAAAATAGTCGCCACAGAATCCTTAGGACATTAAAACGCTAAACACCGGCGTTTTATTGAGTGACTGTGACTTCGACTGACTTCGACTGTTGACTACACTTTATCAACCTACACTTGACATTGGCAAAATTAAATGTGTCGTGAACACAATACAAGCCATTAAAAAAAAAAAAAAATAAAATGGATAGATTACGCAAATAAATTAGTTCAGTAAAAAACCTCTCGAGATTATCATTGAGAAAGCTGCAAGAAACCTATTAGTTGAGAATCAAAATCGCATTAACCCACTTCCAGCTAGGACCAGTGTCTATTTCCCGGCGGCCTATAATGAAGTTAAAGATGCCATTATAGGTTATAGCCCCCATGAGTTATGGCTAGGACGGAACAGACATTTTGTTAGAATAGAATGGAATAGAAAATAATTTATTTGCGTATTAATTTTGTAGTCTTGGATCATAGAAACGAGCCTATACTTACAAGCCTTTAACCGTGGGAGAGCCTCACTTGCATGAATGGGCCAGCTAGACCGGAGTGATACCACGGCCTCACAGAACACCGGCGTGAAGCAGCTCCTGTGCTGTGTTTCGCCGAGTAAGTGAGGGTACCGGAGGCCCATCGGGGGGAAGGGGATAAAAGGTTAGCAGCGCACTTGTTGCATGTGTTCATGGGCGCGGCAAATGCTTACCATCAGGTGATCCGCCTGCTCGTCTGATACCTCCTCACATAACAAAAAAATCAAAATCTTTCATTAAATGTTTACTTCTTATTTCTACACATCAACAGTAGGTAAGTATTTAGTTGACAAATAAAGAATTGAATTGAATACAAAATTTTTGGGGTTTCTCTATTAAAGAAACATTGTTGAAAGAATTATTGATTCTGATTTGAATTACCTGAGATATCACAATTTAAGAGCACATATTTTACGCGGGCCCAAAAACGCTCTATAAAAATGGCTACCAAAGTGACGTCACACGCTGGTGTCTTGTATGCGCGTCTAGCAAATTTTGTTTTGGTAGCTATATCAAATGTTTCGTGTATGTACTAGTTTATAATAAAAGTTTGTGTTTAATGTGTGGGGTAGTCAATGATATAATTATTTTTATAATATTATAAACTTTAAAAATGGACTTGCCCATGAAACTTTGAATGCTCACAAAACCAGCTAGACGTTATATTTTTAACTGAAAATTTAGGCTATTGGTTCTTATTACCAATATTTTGGTAAAGTATCAATATTTTTTACTACATCGATATTAGTCAACTACCCTATTGAATACAAAATTTTTGGGCGCGGTTGGGAAAGTTTCCATCCCCCTTATCACAAGTATTGTGAAGCCCTGGATCCAAAGTTTAAACCCCCTTGAGGCTTGACGTGAATAGATAAAAGCAGCCAAATCCAATCCAATCCAATTTAACTTGAGTTGAAAAGAAACTCGTATTTGATTCTCAATGTTAAAAGTTATGCCTTATGTTATTTATATCCATATAGTGGCCCGCCCTCACTTCGCTTCGGGGGCGTAATTCATAAATGAGCCAATAGATGGCGCTGTGTCCAATTACATCGCGCAATCGTTTCGTGTTTTCGGTTTACCTAATAGCCTTGTCGTTGTCTATAGAAGTTATCTCTTTTGTAAATAGTATAGAAGAAGAAGATGTAACAATCTTTTGTAGGTACACATGTTTGAACAAATAAATATATCTTTATCTTTATGCCTTATGTTATTTATTACAGAATAGGTAACTTTTATGACAACCACAAGGCTTATAATATTCAGGTTGTATCTGTGAACATTTACATCCCTTTAACCACGTGTTCTACCAACCATTCTTGAACAACATTTGTTCTATGACTTTTTAAAATTCGCATTAAAAAAAATCATCTCTCCATACAAAGTCGGTCACGTGACTGGGTCATTTTGTATTATTATTAAAAGCCCGTCGTGTCCCACTGCTGGGCAAAGGCCTCCCTACCCCTTCTCCACATTTCACGATCCTGGGCGACTACATACATCCATACATTTTGTACAGGAAGTCGAAAATTATTTCGATTAATTTTTGGCTTCTCTGGTGCCAAAATGGATTTTTTAAAGAATTTGTCTGTGCATAAGGGTTCCGTTTCTGTAAACACATAATTAAGGCTTTAGGTAATCCATCTTGGCAATAATTAGGCTGTCTAAACTAGGAATACATTTGACCAGTAAGGCTTATGACTCATGAAGCGGTTTCTAGCTGCGCGTGACCGCATGAATGGGCCAGCTCGACCGGAGTGATACCACGGCCTCACAGAAGAAAGCGTGAAGCAGCGCCAGTGCTGTTTCGCTGAGTGATTGAGGATACCGTAGGCCAAAAGGTGAAAAGGGGTAAAGATTGGCAGCGCACTTGTTTCTCCACTGGTGTCTATGGACGCTTACCATCAGGTTATCCGTTTGCTGGTCTGTCACCATACATCATTCATGCCATCGCTGCGGGCGCGCTAATAAATCGATCCGTTAGTTCTAGGCCTAATCTTGTTCCACTGACAGTATAAGACAGATGACCTACAAGTAAGTTAGTTATTGATGATATTGACTTGGGGCAAATATTGACAGGATTCTCGCTAGAAGTCCTAAAGTATTACATTTGTGATCAATTGTTGTCTGATATCTGTAACACAGTGCTTAAGCGTTTACTATTCAAATTATTCAATTGCGCACATCAGCTGTTCGAATATTTCGAATGAAAATGATCATTCGAATAAAAAAATATACAATCGCATAAAAGGTAGAACTATAACAAAAAATTCACCAAAACTTTAAAGTTAAACACTTTAAAATTGTCTTATCTAATACTGGTCAGTAAGCATTTACATGATGAATGATAATTCGAATAAAACATTAGACTAATTCATTCATCATTCGAATTGAATAATTTCCGAATGAAAATAATCATTCGATTACCTAATTGTGAAATCATTCGAATAATTTGATTTTCAAGATTTTAAATAATCGCCCATCACTAGAACCGGATCACTCGTAGACGCGTAGACGCAATAAATGGCGGGATATTGCCTGCACCGATCCGATACCCGATAACTCGGAAGCTTCTAGCCTGAAGGTGCCGACTTATATTTCAAACAATTCAATGACCGTGGTCAATTGTGGGAGAGCCATGCTTCAGCATGAATGGGCTGGCTCGACCGGCGTGATACCACTGCCTCACAGAAAACCGGCGTGAAGCAGCTCCTGTGCTGTGTTTCGCTGAGTGAGTGAGGGTACCGGAGGCCCATCGGGGGCGAAGGGGATAAAGGGTTAGCAGCGCACTTGTTGCATGTGTTCATGGTCGGCGGCAATTGCTTACCATCAGGTGATCCGCCTGCTCGTCTGCTACATTTTGTAAGAAAGATTTAGAAATGAGCAAAAGTTGCCCTTACGTAAAGCATATGCTGAGTGCAAACCTTTTCGGTGACACATCTTTGTTTTTGATATTTGATTTTATTTTTACCATTTTTTTTATTTTTTATGTGTATCATGTAATTATCTATTGTAATATTTGTGTCATTGAATAAATTTATTTCTATTCTATTCTATTCTAAAGCACAAAACACTATTTAAATGACTGTGTTCATTTTCATGTTCAAATGTTGCCTGGAAGAGATCGCTCATAGTGATAAGACCGCCTTTGTTGTAGATTACTCCTGTAATAACTAGTTTTAAGTTTTATACCTCTGTTTTGTGTGAAATTAAAAGCACATTCATTCATTCATGTGTGTGTATGTTTATGTGTGTTTTTTTGTTAGTGTCTCGTATGTTTACGTATCTTACAATCTATTTTCCGTAGAAAAAAAAACATTAGAGTTGTGTATGTGTGTGTTTGTGTATAAGTATGTTTGTGTGTGCGCGCGTGTGATGTGTGAGCGTGTATGCGTATATAATTTTTTGACGACCTGTTTGGTTCAGTGGTAGTGAATGCTGCGTCTGGGCCAAGGGTTGCGGGTTCGATCCCCGCACAGTACAAACATTTGTGTCGAGAACATGTTTGTTTGTATTGGTCTGGGTGTTTTCTATGTATTATAAGTATGTATTTACAAAAGAAGAGTATTATACGTATATATTTGTAATTCCACTGTTGGTTGTGACATCTGTAACATAGGTGCTTAAGCTACCTATCTCAGAGTCAGACCAATGTATGTGATGTAGTGAAATATTATATTATTATATTATATACCTAATGTGTAATGGTGTGTGAATGTAATAAACGGCAGGATATTGGCTGCACCGATCGGATACCCGATAGCTCGACTCGGAAGCTTCTAGCCCGAAGGTGCCGACTTATATTTCAAACAATTTCCCATTTTGTAGGAAAAATATTCACTACAG
The DNA here is from genome assembly GCA_014851415.1 of Cnaphalocrocis medinalis. Classification (NCBI taxonomy): domain Eukaryota; kingdom Metazoa; phylum Arthropoda; class Insecta; order Lepidoptera; family Crambidae; genus Cnaphalocrocis; species Cnaphalocrocis medinalis. The sequence goes on along the minus strand of JABMDO010000206.1, from coordinate 86,516 downwards.
ATTCCTTACATAAAGCACAAAACACTATAATATTTAAATTACTGTTTCATGTGTGTATGTGTGTGTTCATGTGATCATGTATGTGCTACTTAGTTTCGTATATTTTCTGTTGGTTGGAAAAAAATCAGTGTGAATATGTGATTACTGTATCATGTCATGTGCTTACTTATGTTTCAGTACCTATATTTTCCGATGATTGTAAAAAACATTAGAGATTTTTTGTGTATGTATGTGTGTGTGTGCGTGAGACTTGCGTCGTATTACAGATTTGGAATATAAATATACTTATATTTTGTCCAAAACACTATATTTAAATGACTGTGTTCATATGTGTGTGTTCGTGTTTTTATGTGTGCGAGCGTTTGCACGTGTGGTCGTAGGTTATCACTTATGGGTCAATCTGTCTGTCTGTCTGTTACTCTTTCACGCCAAAACTACTGAACGGATTTGAATGAAACTTGGTATACAGATGGTCTAGACCCTGAGCAAGGACATAGGCTAAGGGGGTTGTAAGGGGTTTAAAGGGGGGTGAAAAGGATCAAATAATTAAAAATGCTACCCAAAGCTACGTGTCACTAGAAGTCGCTAGTAACAACTTAAATAAATATACAGGGTGTAATCTGTAAACATTTAACCCTTGACCACTTGTTCTATCAACCATTCTGAATAACATTTGTTCAACAACTCTTTCTAATTCTTCGAAAAATTTTCGACTCCCCATACAAAATGACCAAGTCACGTGACCCGACTTTGTATGGAAAGGATGAAACATTTTTTTATGCGAATTTTCAACAAATATAGAACAAATGTTGTTCAGAATGGTTGGTAGAACACGTGGTTAAAGGGATGTAAATGTTCACAGATACACCCTGTATGTAAATATTTTATGGAATTTTCATCACGCTGAATTGATGACGTAAGTCATTTGAATAAAATATATGAATTTAAATCAACAGGATATGGGAATGAGGGGGCCATAAAAAAGCCCACGATTGATTGTGTTAGGAATGATAAATGGTTGAAGGTGACTTAATGTGGGGGGTGGGGGGGGCCCCTCTGATAGACTGAATTGGAGCTTACATATCTACACACACATTCGTCATGTTAATAGCCGTGGGACAGCCACGCTTCGTCATTAATAAGCCGGCTTGACGGGAGTGATACCACGACCCACAAGACCGGCGCTAAGCAGCGCTGTTTTGTCGAGTGAGAGTAGCGGAGGCCCAATTAGGGGGAAAAGGTGGTTAAGGTTTAACTGTGGAAGAGCCACGCTTCGGCATGAATGGGCCGGCTTGACCGGAGTGATACCACTGCCTCACAGAAAACCGGCGTGAAGCAGCCCCTGTGCTGTGTTTCGCTGAGTGAGTGAGGGCACTGGAGGCCCACCCGGGGGGAAGGGGATAAAAGGTTGGCAGCGCACTTGTAACTCCACTGGTGTTGCAAGTGTCCATGAGCGGCGGCAATTGCTTACCATCAGGTGATCCGCCTGCTCGTCTGCTACTATCCCATAAAAAAAGGTGAGAATTTGTGACTCTACTGGCGTTGCATTGCAGGTGTCCATGGGCGGCGGCAATCACTTACCATCAGGTGATTCGTCTGCTCGTCTGCCCCCTAACACATAAAAAAATATAATCTCAGGCAGCATTTTATAAGGGTTCCGTTAGTCAAATGAAAAAAAATGTGACCCTTATTATGACGCCTGTTTAGACGCAAGGGTCACGGGTTCGATTCCCGCACCATTACAAATGTTTGTTGATGAAACAGATATTTGTGTTAGGTCTGGGTGTTTGTGGTTCCTTCATTGTTTCTGGTTTCCATAGCACAAGGGAAAACCTTAGTTGGGACCTGCCTTACCATGAGTTTGAAATACTATCCACGCTATCGAAAACTATCGCTTTGTCTCTTTCATTGTGATGCATTTGAAAGAGACAGAGCAATAGTTTACGTTATGTCAGTTTTTTTTTATTTTTTTATGTGATAGCAGGCGAGCAGGCGGATCACCTGATGGTAAGCAATTGCCGCCGCACATGGACACTTGCAACACCAGTGGAGTTACAAGTGCGCTGCCAACCTTTTATCCCCTTCCACCCCGCGTGGTCACTCACTCGGCGAAACACAGCACAGGGGCTGCTTTACGCCGGTTTTCTGGAGGCAGTGGTATCATTCCGGTCGAGCCAACCCATTCATGCCGAATCGTGGCTCTCCCACAGTTCAAAGTGTTTAATGTCAACTCATGGTAGCGCTACAGGACAATGTATGTGATGTTATCTCAATTTACTTATTTATCTATTTAGAAATAGAAGTAGAAATAGAAAAAATCTTTATTCAAGTTAGGTCCATACAGAACACTTATGAATGTCAAAACATAATATTATAATCTACCAATGGTTCGGAACGTCGATTTCTACTGAGAAGACACCAGCAAGAAACTCAGTAGTTACTCTTTTATCCATCATAGAAATCAAGTCATCGCTACTATGATCGTATTAGGCTTAATCAACACTTCTACAGTTTGCATGTGCGCGGAAAAAATGCTAAAGCCAACCTTCTGGGCCTATTTTCTGATGCATATTCTCTATTGTCGAAAATATATTTTCCTTTACCCATCTTTTCGAATGAAAAGCTTGGAAAGACCCACAATTTCTGAACATTAGGCAAATTTCGGTCCCAAACTACTTTTCAAGCAGAAATGGAATTATTGGCATACAATAAGCTGTCCTTAAGGTCGAGTTTCGTTCAAAAAATAGTTTGGAGTTGGCAATATTGCGTTTATAATAGAAAATGGGTTTAAGACTTCATCTTAGATTACGAAATTGCGTGGGTTTTCAAGCAAATAAATCAGCAAGTTTGTACAAAGTTTATCGTTTTGAAATTAGTACAGTATCAGCCTAATACTGTCCCACTGCAGGGCAAAGGCCTCCATCATAGAAATCAAGTCATCGCTACTATGATGGGATTAGGCTTAATCACCACGCTTGCCTAATGCGGTGCGGTGACAAACCCGAGCTATGTTAAAAAAAATCTAAACATACTTTTGCTCGACCCTGGAATAGCACCCCGAGATTATACCGTGGGAGAGCCACGCTTCGGCATGAATGGGCCAGCTCGACCGGAGTGATACCACGGCCTCAAAAAAGACCGGCGTGAAGCAGTGCCTGCGCTGTGTTTTGTCTAATGAGTGAGGGTACCGGAGACCCAATTGGGGGGAAGGAGGGTTAAATGTTGGCAGCGCACTTGTGACTCTACTGGTGTTGCAGGTGTTTATGGGCGGCGGCAATCGCTTTCCATCAGGTCAATCAAAGTCAAAGTCAAAATATTCTTTATTTGCATAGGCTTGTACACAACACTTACAAATCATCATACATCAAGAAAATATTTAAACCTATTTAAAATAATGATATAATTTAAATGAAATTAAATATATATCTTGATACATAAGATATACTAAAAAAATAATAGACATTAATGCGATTCTACCCACCGGTATCGGAAAGTTGATTCTGACGAGAAGATCCGGCAAGAAAACTCGCCAGTTTACCTCTTTTTAATCGCCAAAATGTTATTACATGTTTCCCTCATACCACCTCCTACAGTCCAATACTGATCCGTCTGCTCGTCTGCCACCTATCACGTAAAAAAAGAGTCCTGATACACAAACCACTAGACTAATGGGGCATCTAATCATAGATATTTTGGTAAAAAAATACTCTAATAAAATGCTCGCCTGCTACCTATAACATAAAAAAAAAAAAAAAAAAAAAAAAAAAAAACAAAAAACTCTCTCGGAATCCACGGAAGAATCAGAGTTTTTCTAATGGAGTACTGTTGTACCACATCATCTTAAGCCGAGAGCTGTAAACAAGCTTCGGAACTCTGATACAGCCTCGATACTGTGCAAACAGTATGAATAATTCATTAAAATCCTCGGGTACATATTTACATTATTTTACATTGACGCGGTAACAGTATTTCCATGCATAAGTGATTCTAATAATACCTTGGTTTAAGGTCCAGGGTACGATTCCTGGGTTGAAAGAAAAGTATGTTTCGAATCATTCGAACACAGCTCGGGTTTGTGATGATCATAAGCATAGCTCGGGTTTGTGATCACCGCACCGCATTAGGCAAGCGTGGTGATTTTTTTTATAGTATAGGAAGGCAAACGAGCAAGCGGGTCACCTGATGGTAAGTGAACACCGCCGTCCATGGACATCAGCTACACCAGAAGGAGTGCGGATGCGATTAAGCCTAATCCCATCATAGTAGCGATAACTTGATTTCAATATTAATTTCTATGGGTTTTTCTGGTAACAATTATTACAGAGTGTATCTGTGAACATTTACATCCCTTTAATCACGTGATCTACCAATCATACTGTACCATAATTTTTGGAAATTCGCAGAAAAAAATGAAGTTTTTATACAAAGTCAGTCACGTGACTTGATCATTTTGTAAGGCGAGTCAAAAATTTTTTGAACAAAATGTTGTACATAATTGTTGGTAGAAGACAGACACACACTGTATTTAGGCCCTTTCCCCACTATTGGTCTTCCGGTACCCTCACTCCCACAACCAACACAACGCACAGACAGAAACATTACCCAAATTCAAAAGAATCACACGTCAGCTCCCCATAACGAAGTTATAACTTTCATTATCACAAATTATTCCGAAAGCCAAACTTATTCAAACAACCTAAGAGGATTGACCATACTGCATAATTAGACCCTGAAGTTTCCTGTGAATTAATACCGTTTCAGTGAGTTTCTAATTAGGTAATCTATTTAGGTAATCTTTAAGGCAAGAGTGAACAGGCATCTTCTAGGCAAACGCGTGACATCCTAGACCTCATCGTCACTTTCCATCAGGTGCGATTGTGGTCAAGCGTTGGCCTATAGTCTAATTAAAATAAAAAAAGGTGTTTCGTTTGAGCCAAGACGTGAGCAGAGCAAGCCAAGCGAGCTAAACCAAGTGTAATGAATACATGTAGTTATTATCCATATTATGAATGGGAAAGTGTGTCTGTCTGTATGTTTGTCTTTCTTTCACGGCAAAACGGAGCGACGAATTGACGTGATTTTTAAGTGGAGATAGTTGAAGGAATGAAGAGTAACATAGATTACTTTTTGCCCCTTTCTAAACTTTTAGGGCACCCCCATTTTAGGGCAGTGGGGCGCAAGCGGAGCGGGCAAAAGCTAATTCTTATTAATAGAACTAAATAGATTTGTTTTTATGATACAGGACGGCAAACCAGCAAGCGGGTCACTGATGGTAAGTGATCACCGCCGCCCATGGACATTCCACCCATCGCTTACCATCGGGTGATCCGTCGCGACAGCTCGTCTGCCACCTATATTATTAAAAAAACATATGCTACGCCAGAAAGAGTGCGGATGCGTTGTCGGCCGTTGAGAGGGTAATAGTGGCCCAATCCGGGAAGGGGTAAAAGTTAAGCAGCGCACTTGTGACACCACTGGTGTTGCAAGTGTCCATAGGCGGCGGCGGCAATTGCTTACCGTCAGGTGATCCGCCTGCCCGTCTGCAACCTATCACATAAAAATTTAATGATAACAAACCCGAGTTATATCCGAAAGACCGGTGAACCTAAGGCCCAGTACTCACCACTAGACCAGGTCCCACCAGAATACCAGCGCTGCTGCGGCGCCGCAGATAGCGCCGTAGCAGCAAATGAGGTCGGGACCTGATTGACCACACATCGCTCATTGAATGCAAAACAGCCACATTTCAAAAATAATTCAAAATCGTTTTATTTCGAAATTAGGCTCTAAAACTAATATATTTTGCGTTTTGCTAAAGACGCCCGTAATTTTTGTTCATTTTGATGCCAAACTAGTTAACCGCCTTTTTAGTATTGAGCCGACTTTCGCACTCACGTCAGATCAAAACCGCCATTTTGTCAGTTGCGACCCAGTGCTTGGAGCGAACGCACGTCAGTTTCGTACAAAACGGCCACAAGTAAAAAAAATCAAGCCAAATTGACCTCAGGGTTCTGTGCAAAGGAGCCATATTTTGGAATGCGGCCGTGTTGCTTTCAAATGTTAAGTAAGTACACTCGAAATCTATTAATGCAATAATGCCATATTTTAGGATACGTACGTTTTGCATTCCAATGTGAAAGGAATTAACGCCATTTTTACAAATCTGTACATTTTGCATTCTAATATGAAATAAAGCAAATGCCACATTTACAAATCTGGTACATTTTGCATTCCAATATAAAGTTAAGTTGTGCCATATTCACAAATGTGTTTTTTTATAATACAAAGGCGTGTACAGCTAAACTAAATTAATGTTTGTTGTTTACCGACTGCTAAAATATAAGAATATACACAAAGGTCCCGGGTTCGATTCTCGGTCGGGTCAATGTGAAAAACTAACTTTTCTACATTGGCTCGGATCTTGGAGTTGTAGTAACGTTGTTGTTTCTGATTTCTGTAATCAGTCAGCCTGATCACAATATAATATTGTTGAGTGATGATGAAGATATAATATTGTTGAGTTGATGAACTCTGATAGTGATACAAACAGCTCTACTTCAAGTAGGTAGTTCATCTGATTGTTTTCTCTGACGATAGTGTTAAAGATCCTAATTTTCTGCCTGAGAAACTCGTGAAGACTAATCGTCATTGTACCATCTTATTTCTTCCCTACGTGGACCTTCCGGGGTGGAAGATGAACCCAAAAAGATCGATATGGAGACAACAAATAAAGATACTGAGCCACCCATCTCAGAAACAGAATTGCAGCAACCCAGTATTACACACCGAGGCTCCTAATATTGACACCCAGCTCCTTAGTATTTTAGCACGGAGCCCCCCACTTTTGACACGCAGCTCCCTAGTGTTGACACCTAACCCCCCTTGTGTTGACATTAGTGAATCCTAATCCTAACTTATATAATAAATGCGATAGTAACTCTGTCTGTAACCCTTTCATGCCTAAAATACTGAATGGATTGTTGAAATTGGTATTTAGATGGTCTAGCTAGACCCTAAAAAAGAATATAGGCTAATTTTTTTTGCGAAAAGGGGGTTATAAGAGGTTAAAAAGGGGGGTGCAAATTATTAAATAATTAAAAATGCTACCCAAAGATACTATTACACGCGGACGAAGTCGTGGGTAACAGCTATTTATCCTACTAAAATGGATAATTTTACTTAAAGAAAATTATAAAAAAGTAACATTGGTATCGCGCTAGACCATATTATTGTAGAATGGCGGTTTTGTGACGATTCTACACTAAAAAGTCGTTGTTTTTGAGTGATTTAAATTTGTCATTTTGTATGGTTGATTTTTGTCACATTTTTTGTCATAAAATAATAAAAAAAGAAGTTTTTGCTTCACATACCGAATATTTTTGTTGTTTTTTTATTTTTATAATGTTTTCTTCTTTTAAACAAATAAATATAGCATATTTCACTTAAAAAATGTTAAATTTTTTGAGATAATTCTTTTAATATTTAATCAAATCTTGAATGCAAAAAGGGCTTTTGTAGTTTTTTTCAGGTTGTGTTAGAGCTGTAACAGCGGTTATTATTTAATAAAATAAAACAAATTTTGACGAAAATAATGATATACTACTATCCTACTATTAAATTAAAAAAACATATTTTTTTCCAAAAAAAACATGTTCAAACTTGTTTCGACTCTCCTATAAAAAGTATAGTTTTTGGGTTGTGACCGTTTTGAATTCAGTGAGCGACATACTCACACCTTCTTTCTTGTATTCTATTGTTATCTGAACTTGTTATTATTATATTCTCGTGTTGTAACCTACTGTAAAGCTGCTTTTCGTTCTGTTTTGTCATGTTGTTTTCTGTGCTGTGAATGTTGTGATGGTCAATAAATGTACTTTCTTTCTTTTTTTAGACCAACTGTTATTAATATGGATTTATTTCAATCCCAAAATCCTTATACTTCCACTCCACTGGCCTTGAAACTTACAACCCCTAATGGACCCTATTGAGTCCATAAATCAATCAGGATAAACTCAGCCAACCCTTCAGGGTTGGTGGATTAATTTCGATATTGGCACAAATAAATAATTCCATTAAACTGTGGTTAGTAATCCTTAATCTTCGTTATGGACTAAAATAAGTGGACCAAGGATCAATAACGAAACCGTTTCGTAACGAACGAGAGAATGGGCCTATTTTACAATTGTACCTACAGATAAAACGTCAGTCATCATCATCATCAGCCTATTGCAGTCCACTGCTGGACGTAGGCCTCTCCAAATGCTCGCCACTTTGATCGATCTTCAGCTACTCGCATCCAGCTCCAGCCAGCCCATAGTGGCCATGTGTTTTTTAAGGCAACACTGACCGATTAGAGCTCTTACAAGGATGCGCATATTGTTCCTACTTAGCCCTTTAAGTGAGCTAAGTATACAGGCACATCGTGCGGGTGCTTACTTAATTTATGTACAGATTTCGCCTTCCAAAGCTCCATAGCAATTCGAGCGTATCGAATAGAATACGCGAATGTCTGAATTGTCGGGCCCAGTTTACGCAGCAAATCCAATTGGGTGAGATCCAGTCGCGTAATCAACTGAGTGGAATAGTGATGTCATAGGCGTAGATTTCGTTTGGGATACAAGAAAATATAACGAACTAAACTACTTAACCTGTATATTTGAGAAAAGAATAATTATGATAGCACGGACGTATATATAGCTTTGACAAGGGGGGGTGTCCCACATTGCAAAACAATTTTATTACGAATCACGCCCCCGTGCTCGGATTTAACAATTTCCCTAATGGTAATAATATTTTATAATGCAGGTCTCCCGAAGTACAATTCAAGGAGCGGCTGGACCCATCTTGAAGAACGTGAGGTTGATTTGTTGATTTGCCGTCTCTGGGCTATCTACAATTTGCTACCCCTCCAACCTTGCCGACCCTTAATTAAGTCACCCTTGGCTATAGCCGATACAACCTTATATCCAACCAGGCCTCAATGGGGGAGGTCCGGACACCCTGGACCCCCCCCCTCCCCTATATACCTACGTCCACGTAAGAGGGTGAAAACAGTTTTTGCTCTAGATCACTGGTACTAAAACCACTAGACGTTTAGCACTAGATTCCGTATAAGCACTAACTGGTCCCTGGTCCCATCACTAGAGCGGGGTCTTAAAGTGACAAGAACACAATTGGCGCTGTTCAAGGGAAAATTACCTCCTTGTCATTCGATTGTGGGGGTAATATGGGGGGTGATCCGCTTTAGATTTTTTAACAAAACATATAATTTTTCGCCACTAATACTAAATCCGACAGAGAACCAGAGTCACCGACATAGCCCACCGAATTAGCAAACTGAAGTGGCAGTGGGCTGGTCACATTAGCCGCAGAACTGACAGCCGTTGGAGCCGTAAAGTCCTTGAGTGGAGACCGCGACTCGGTAAGCGTAGTGTTGGACGCCCTGCGACAAGATGGGATCACGACATTCGAAGGCTGGCTGGAGTGAGCTGGATGAGAGTGGCCGAAAATCGGGAGCGTTGGCGTGCATTGGGGGAGACCTATGTCCAGTAGTGGACGAGCGTGGGTTGCTAATGAATACTAAAACAGTGTTAATATATTTTTTTTCCACCGCTTTTTCACCGCACCGCATTAGGCAAGCGTGGTGATTAAGCCTAAATCCGTCATAGTAGCGATGACTTGATTTCTGTGATATATTCCCCCATGGACGCGGAGACTCCGGTTGAGCCGGCCCATTCATGCCGAAGCGTGGCTCTCCCACGGTGGACATAATTTATGGATGGGGCCGTGCCTAAAATCAGACCAATCCATACTAATATTATAAATGCGAAAGTAACTCTGTCTGTCTGTCTGTCTGTTACCGCCAAAACTACTCAACGGATTTAAATGAAATTTGGTATACAGATAGACCTTGAAAAAGAACATAGGCTACTTTTTATTGCGAAAAGGGGGTTGAAAGGGGGGTAAAAAGTTACTTTTCCACGCGGACGAAGTCGCAGGCGGCCGCTATTTAGTATATTCCCTCATGGACGTGTAGACTCCGGTCGAGCGGCCCATTCATGCCTAAGCGTGGCTCTCCCATGTGCCTAAAATCAGACCAATTTAGTATATTCCCCCATGGACGTAGCGACTTGTCGTGAATAAAGTTTTCTAGACACGAAAAGGCCTGCTGAAAATTTCAGTAAATGGCGTGGTCTGAGTACTAGCGTTTTCAGGATAATTTCTACATTATATTTTCTTCCTTGATTTCTATCCTTTGGTAATTTGTACTTTTATCCATGTTACATTCATAATTTCATCATTATTTCAGCCAATAGACGTCCACAGCTGGCCATCTGGTGAAGGTCGCGGGAGTCCCTTGGATGCGGGTGGCACAGGACCGATCTGTGTGGAGAACTTTGGGGGAGGCCTATGTCCAGCAGTGGACGTCTATTGGCTGAAATGACCACACTATCACTATGGTATGATGTTTATCATACCATAATATATAAATTTGACGGTCTCGATGGCGCAGTGGCTAAGGTGTTCGCCTGAAGCGCGAAAGGTCCCAGGTTCGATTCCCGGTCAAGTCAATTTAGGAAACTACATTTTCTAAGTTGTCTTGGGTCTGGGTGTTCTGGGTTGACGCCCCCAGTTATTTATCGTCACTTGGTACACATAATACAGGGGTTGCCCTAGTTTGAGACCAGGTTGATTGGTGTGACTGTCTGGCGCATTTATTTTATTTATTTATCAATAATTTTGTGGTGATACGCTAATACCGAGACCATCCACAAAAAACGTATGAGCGTTACAAAGAATACGTAATGGCGACTTTGTGTACTCTGAAATACGTGCCTGAAGTATCAGGTAGGTACTAGGTACAGTCAGCCACACATCAGGCTACCACAACCTGTCTTTCCTCAATTGAAATCCAACCTAATGTGTATGACAGTAAGATGAGAGTCGATTGAAATTCGACAGTTTTGTATACTTTGATATGTGGCTCTATGTATACACGAAGACTTGTGAGGGTACCCTTTTTGGTCTTCAAATCATCTTTATATCTAAAAAAAAAACATTGGGAGAGCCATTTCGGCATGAATGGGCCAGCTCGACCGGAGTGATACCACGTCCTCACAGAAGAACGGCGTAAAGTAGCGACGCTTTGTTTCGTCGAGTGAGCAGGGCATCGGAGGCCCAATTGGGGAGATAGGGGGGGCGAAGGTTGGTGACGCACTTGTGAATACTGGTATTGCATGTGTCTAAGGGGCTGTGGAGAGCCACGCTTCGGCATAAATGGGCCGGCTCGACCGGAGTGATACCACTGCCTCACAGAAAACCGGCGTGAAGCAGCCCCTGTGCTGTGTTTCCCCGAGTGAGTGAGGGTACCTGAGGCCCACTCGGGGAGGGGAGGGGATAAAAGGTTGGCAGCGCACTTGTAACTCCACTGGTGTTGCAAGTGTCCATGGGCGGCGGCACTTGCTTACCATCAGGTGATCCGTCTGCTCGTTTGCCACCTATCACATAAAAAAATATTAAACAGCTGTTTTAAAGTCAGCGAACTCCACTCTCAGCATAGACCATTGCTGACTAAGCAAATTTAACTTTTACAAGTCCTTTTGATGTAAGTAAGTTTGTAATTCTGACCCGACATTGGCAGAATCTGTCCCAAAGTTCGATTCGATTCTCGTTCGTGCTCAAACAAATCACTTTAGTGTAACATGATCACTAATGACTCTCAACCCCCAACCGAGTTTAGACCTTACACAATGGTTACAAAGTGCTTTCTTCATTAGCAAGTTGTTCCTTAAGGATTGAATATTCATTAGTGGTAAGATTTAAACTCTTCGTGCATTCTGATATCCTAGTACTTTTCGGAGCAATTATTAAAGCTTTTAGAGAAATTGGACCGTATTTTAGAGCGCTTTAGGTTGTTAATCTAATGATTAATGATTTTAGACTTAATTAAAACTAGTTTTAACCTACGACTTGTAACCACTTTACTTTGATTACATATTCGTGGAAAAGCCACGCTTCGGCATGAATGGGCCAGCTCGACCGGAATGATTGCACGGCCTCACAGAAGACTGGCAATAGGCAGCGCCTACGCTGTGTTTGGTCGAGTGAGTGAGGGTACCGGAGGCCCAATTGGGAAGAAAGGGGGTTAAATTTTGGCAGCGCACTTGTGACTGCTGGTGTGGCGGATGTCTATGGGCGGCGGCCATTGCTTACTATTAGGTCATGCGTCAGATCATCAGCCACCTATAAATCTGTGATACATACTTATTACCTATATTCTATGCGAGGTATGGAAAGAGCTATGCTCGGCGTTTCTCTGCGTGATCGAATCCGAAACGAGGTGATCCGGCAGAGAACCAAAGTTATCGACATAGCTCACCGGATAAGTAAGCTGAAGTGGCAGTGGGCTGGCCATATCTGCCGCAGAACTGACGAACCTTGGGGCAAACGAGTTCTGGAGTGGAGACCGCATTTCGGTAAACGTAGTGTAGGACGGCCTCAGGCCAGATGGAGTGACGATCTGCGCAAGAGGGCTAGAGCTGGATGCGAGTAGCCAAAGATCGATGCGTGGCGAGCATTTAAAGAGGCTATGTCTAGCAGTGGACTGCAACAAGCTGATGATGATGACATACTTATTTCTTAAAATCCCCTAAGCTACAACGCCAGGGAATAACTGTTCTACAGACTGTAGCCAATTTGTTCTATACAAAGGCTTCTGTTCTACCAACGGGCCGATAAAATATTCCTTACTGCATATGACGCAGCGCTCGGTTGCATATTAATGCAATGTGTTCGTGCCCCTCTCCCCGGTTTAGGTAAAAATTTGTACCTGAGTTTGCCAAGACTATAGCGGTATCAAAGCGTGCGTTTGCACACAAAAGGCTTGACATTAGGAAGGAGTTCGATTGATGAGGAACTGCCCGAGCGCGAGTCGCTTGTGCTGTGGTGTTTCACGCCCCATTTGGGGAGAAGTGACATTGAGATGGGCTAAAGACACAGATTTTATAGGGAGTGAAGAAAGGCACCGGGGAAAGAGCCCTTAGCAAGTACCTGGTGAGCGTCTCCCAAGATTCGGTCCGTATGCCGAGACGGTAGGGACCATGGGCTGGTGGAGGGACCTGTGTCATTTATAGCGGTATCAAACTGCGCTGTGTTTCATTGAGTGAGTGAGGGTACTGGAGGCCCAGGGGTTAAAGGCTGCGCACTTGTGCCTCTACTGGTGTGGCAGGTGTCTATGGGCGGCGGCAAACGCTTAACATCAGGTAATCTGCTCGTCTGCCATCTATCGCATAAAACTGCTGCCAACCTTTAACCTCCTTTTCCTCATAATTGAATGACGACCCATTTAGCGCAATGGTTTGTGCGTCGATTGAAACACAAGGGTCGCGGCTTCGATACCCGCATCAACACAAATGTTTGTGGATGAAACAGATATTTTTGTTGGGTCTGGGTGTTTGTGGTTCCTTCATTGTTTCTGGTTTCCATAGCACAAGGGAACCTTAGTTTGGGACCAGAGCAATGTATGTGATGTTGTCTCAATTTATTTATTTATTTTCCTCATAATTACCCAGAGCTTAGGCGCTGCTTCACGACAGTCTTTTGTGAGGCCGTGGTGTCACTTCGTTCGAGCTGGCCCATTTATGCCAAAACGAGGCCCTCCCACAGTCGATAGTGGTATAAACACGCACATAGATATAACAAATGATCCCCATAATCTGTGTTACCTTTTTCAAATGGCTAAAGAAACTAATGGTGCTTTTCATGGTAGTCGGAAGCCATGAAAAGGTCATAAATATAATTTTCCATGAATCATGACCGTGCTATATACGAGATATCCGTTCCGGTACGGATATGGAAACTTAACTTCGGATATTCGATTAGTTACGGCTACGCTTTCCCGTCTTTAAGTTGTTTCCGCTTTCCTACCTTTTTTCACAAAATGTAGAGGGGCGGCTCGTAATTCCATCCTAAAGCAATGACTTGGTTTCTATGATGGATGGCCTTTGCCCTGCAGTGGGACAGATACAGGCTGATACTTTACTTTTTACCCCTACAAGTATTCTGTGCCACTACCCACAGCGCCACCGAAGCAGTCAAAAATAGCCGAGGTTTTGTGACCCCGAACCTTGGATTCGGTAATGTTAAGGGGCTATACGAATGGAACTAGCGCCGCCAACCTATTTACACTTATTGTGGCGAAAATACGATATTTTTTAAGAAAGCAAAACATTACAGACTTAGATAAAAGTAAGTAAGTAAATTGAATTTTTCAAGATGCAATACAATACAATAAAACACGCGACAAGTAACAATTATGTCAATTATTGCTAAAAGTGCCCGTTTTTAACAATACATAATTAACATTATTGTTACTTGTCGCGTGTTAGAAATATTGTATTGCATCTTGAAAAATCCAATTTACTTGGATCTAAGTCTGTAATGTTTTATTTTCTTCAAAAATATCGTATTTTCGCCACAATCAGTGTAAATACATAGGTTGGCGGCGCTAGTTTCATTCGATGTTGGTGCGCCCGACCTCTCTTCGGCCGTGTCACACTGATATCCTACCGAATTAAGAGGGTAATGGAATAGCGAGGAGAGTGCACCTGTATTTGCGCACACACTTGACCACTATATTCCGTGTACGTATTTTTCCTAGCTTTTCGAAAGGAGTTCTAAGATTGAATAACACTATAGAAAACAAGCTCTTTACATTTTACATCTATTTGTCCCCAACTATACTTAACTCCCGCGTGTTTGCGACAAAGCAAGAGGCACAAACAAGCTGTAAAAGTGTTTGTGATTTTTCGACAACTATTGTTGTGACGTCACTAAGTTTGAGACTTCTTTTGTTGTGACGTCACTACAAGTTTGAGATTATCGCTTTGGACAAATGAAGATCGCTTCGGTAGCGCAGCGCAAAATAATGGGGGATATCGTTTGTGGAAAATCCGCTAGATGGCGTATTGTTAGACTAGGGTCTAATTTCAATGTCATTGTGACATTGAGAATGCCCCAGGGCATGAACTTCGCCTATTGTAATAAATGTTTGTGCAATAAAGTTTAAATAAATAAATAGATACGCCATCTAGCGAGTTTTTGCGACGCGAGGTCTTTTGCGTCTAATTAAACGCAAAGGCTGTCAAATTATTATTTCATAATGTTTTGCTATTGTTAATTTATTTATTTTTTCATACTAAAGTAAGCAGGATAGCTATTTGGTGAGTAATCATCCGCACATGAATATCTGCGAGATCAGAGAGGTCGCTGATGCGTTGCCGGTCTGTCTAGTATAAAATAAACCTTATAAAGTAGGTGCTTGGATTTTTATCTTACCACCAGAATATTGCTTCCACACTGCAATAATAAGGCATGTTCTCATACCTGTAAAAGAAAAAATATCCCATTAAAATCTTCGTCATCTTTTCGGTCTTCCCATGAAACTCCACACATTCATAAATTATAAGTACAGTGTGTATCTGTGAACATTAACATCCCTTTAACCACGTGTTCTACGAACCATTCTGTATAACTTGATCTATGACTTTTCAAAAACCGAATTAAAAAAAACATCATTCTTCAATTGCATGACTTGATGGCGTTTTGGCATGACTGTAAGCCTTTAATAAACTTTTTATAAATAAATAAATAAAAAGTTAGTCGAATAAAATTTCGACGAATTTTCAAAATTCGTAGAACAAAATAATGTTGCTCAGAATGGAATGCTTTTATATCAAAAAAGAGTTAGCTATAATGTATTAACAGTTACAGGTAAAATAATGTAATTTTCCCTGTCCCGCTTGTATCATAATATAAATGTATGTTGTATCTTAAGATATGAAGACATAAAAATATACATTTATTAGCTATTGTGTGTGGTCTCCTGGCGATTTCTATAGAAATATGTATCTAGATGTATCGCGCTATAATATACATCTTTACATCACCTGCTCTGGGTGTAAACAGCTTAAAACGTGGTTCAAGGGATGTAAATGCCTACAGATACTTACACCCTGTATAGAATCTATGTCATTCCTAAAAGGTCAACGGAAGGTCGCGGGACACGTTCAGTCGATCAGCTGACGCGCCCTTTCAAATACCCTAAGGGCTTATAAATGTTAGGTATTACGTCATAGAATGTATTAGCTAATTATTCTTATCATCTAGTAAAGTATCAGCCTATATACTGTCCCACTGCAGGGCAAAGACCTCCATCATAGAAATCAAGTCATCGCTACTATGATGGGATTAGGCTTAATCACCACGCTTGCCTAATGCGGTGCGGTGATCACAAACCCGAGCTACTTATGTTCGGAAAATTCGAAAACCATTTTTTTACCTTGGCTACCAGTTCACATAAGTTTTTGTTGGAATTATATTCTTCTGGAATAATTTGTTAAGTTCATCGTTGTCTCCTATTCAATGGCGTAAATCGGCGTAATATCGACTCATTTCGATACATTTATCGATTCCGTCACATACCATCGATACATCAATGTTTCATCGTTTCATTCCTGAAAGCGTATAAACCAGGTCATGTCTTTAGTAAATATTTCAGTCGTTTCCTGCCGGTATGTTTCCGGGCAATGCTTAAATTTTTAATGGACTTCGGTTGCGTAGAATTACTGTATGACTGGCCGGATGGCGCATTTGGTAGTGACCCTGCCTCATACGCCAAAGGTCGTGGGTTCGATCCCCACCTTGGACAAACATACGTGTGATGAACACTGTTTGTTCAGTGTCTGGGTGTTATATAAATGTATTTAAGTATTATATTTGCGAGCCTCTGTTGTCTGATATCTGTAACACAAGTGCTTAAGCTACTTAATACGGAGTCAGGTGAATGTATGAATTTATTTATTACTAGTGGCCCGTCCTCACTTCGCTTCGGGACCGTAATTCAGGAACGAACCAATAGATGGCGTTATGTCCAATTACATCGCGCAAGCGTTTCGTGTTTTCAGTTTACCTAAAAGCCTTGTCGTTTTCTATTGCAGTTGTCTTTTTATAAATAGTATAGAATAAAATTATTATTTCCATCGACGGTGCACGTACCGGATAGTTTTTTAAACGTGTAACCATGATTCAGTTGGTCTGGTTCCCCTGTTAAAGGGTTGCGAAGGTCCGACGGCAGCTTCATTGTTATAACAGAGTCACAAGTGCGCTGCCAACCTTTAACCCCCTTTCCCCCTAATTGGACCTCCGGTACCCTCACTCACTCGACAAAACACAGCGCATGTGCTGCTTCACGCAGGCTGTGGAGTCACTCCGGACATTTTACGGCGGCGGCCATCTTAAACCAGTGGCCATCAATTTTTTTTTTTATATAATAGGTAGCAGACGAGCAGGCGGATCACCTAATGGTAAAGCAATTGCCGCCGCCCATAGATACCTGCAACACCAGTGGGGTCACAAGTGCGCTGCCAACCTTTTATCCCCTTCCCCCCGGTGGGCCTCCGGTACCCTCACTCACTCGGCGAAACACAGCCCAGGAGCTGCCTCACGCCGGTTTTCTGTGAGGCAGTGGTATCACTCCGGTCGAGCCGGCCCATTCATGCCGAAGCGTGGCTCTCCCACAATTAAAATACAAAACATACAAAAATATCGGTTCATCCGTTCGAGAGCTATTGTAGCTCCACAAACAGACACACAGACAGACACGTCAAACTTAAAACACCCCGTCGCTTTTACGTCGGGAGTTAAAAAGGTGGAAGAAGCTTTTTGTTGGCAAATAAAACTTCGTGTCACCTGACGGAAACAAAACAGATTCATTTATTTAGAGTCAAACAATCTCTCTACAAACACTACTACAGTGTGCCCTAAGGGGCCCTTAGGCACAGTACTTTGGCAGACAGTGAGTCAACTGTTAATATCGTGTACTACACACTTGTTTTTATTCAGTGTCTGGGTGTAGTTACATCATCATCATCATCATTTCAGCTAATAGACGTCCACTGCTGGACATAGGCTTCCTCCCCCAAAGTTCTCCACACAGATCGGTCCTGTGCCACCCGCAGCCAAGGGACTCCCGCGACCTTCACCAGCTCGTCGGTCCACCTGGTGTAGTTACATAACTACGTAAATATGTAATTTTAATTATGTTTCCTCAGTTTTCATCTGTAACACAAGATAGATAGATAGATAGATACTCTTTATTGCACAACACATAATAGAACTTAATGCTAATAGTAATTTCTAAATACAATATCGGCGGCCTTATCGCTAATAGCAATCTCTTCCAGACAACCTTTGGGTAGAGGAATAATGCAGTGAATTAACAAGGAGTAAGGCAGTGCAGAGCTTAAGCTACTCAGTACGGAGTCAGGTAAATGTATGAGACTTGTGAAATTATTACAATACCTAGTTTTTCAAACATAGCTCATAATGATCACTTATACTTTTTATTTGTCTCCTGTTTTCTTTTGATGTCATAGGTAGCAGACGAGCAGGCGGATCAACTTATGGTAAGCAATTGCCGCCACCCATGGACACCTGCAAAACCAATGGAGTCACAAGTACAGCTTAGGGCTGCTTCACGCCCGGTTTCTGTGAAGCAGCGGTATCACTCCGTTTTAAAGAGACAATAAAATAATCTGTTAACTGTGGGAGAGCCACGCTTCGGCATGAATGGGCCGGCTCGACCGGAGTGATACCACTGCCTCACACAAAACCGGCGTGAAGGAGCCCCTGTGTTGTGTTTCGCCGAATGAGTGAGATTACCACCCGGGGGGAAGGGGATAAAAGGTTGGCAGCGCATTTGTAACTCCACTGGGTGTTGCAAGTGTCCATGAGCGGCGGCAATTTGCTTACCATCAGGTGATCCGCCTCCTCGTCTGCTTCTATCACATAAAAAAAACTTATTATTCTAATTTATTTATTCTTATTTTTAATCCTACTGTTGTTTCTACCACTGTGTCGACACACTACAACGACCCTTCTGCATATTTTATAGACGAGTATACGAGTGGCTCGGCGTCCCCATGAAAAACTCATACAATGTCGTCACAGCCCGTATTGATTCGTTTAAAAATACAATAAGGTAACCCTCTCCCTAATTTATGGATAAAATACCCTGTTCCTTGCGACCATGGGTGGAAGAGACGAGAGTAGATTTTAAAGGGCCTCGTTTACCATTTTTAAGTAAAGTTCCAAGGTTTAACTGTAGGAGAGCCACGCTTCGGCATGAATGGGCCGGCTCGACCGGAGTGATACCACTGCCTCACAGAAACCGGCGTGAAGCGCCCCTGTGCTGTGTTTCGTGAATGTATTAGCTAATTAATATCATCATGTACTTAATGACAAAAATCTATGTTACAAATTGATTTTCTATTTCAATATCACGTCCTAAAGTAAGGTAAAGTACAGTTAACCACACATCAGGCTTACCACAACCTGTCAAATTTCCTCAATTGATATTAAACCTAATGTTTATGAGAGTAAGACCAGAGTTGATTGAAAAATTTGACAGTTTTGTATACCTACTATGATGTGTGGCTGTACGTTCCAGTATTAGAACCAATTTACCTACTATATAACATCCATCCATCAGAAATGATGTAATCCGACAGAGAACCAGAGTCACCGACATAGCCCATCGAATCAGAAACTGAAGTGGCAGTGGGCTGGTCACATTAGCCGCAGAACTGACAACCGTTGGAGCCGTAAAGTCCTTGAGTGGAGACCGCGACTCGGTAAGCGTTGTGTTGGGCGCCCTGCGACAAGATGGGATGATGACATTCGAAGGCTGGCTGGAGTGAGTTGGATGAGAGTGGCTGAAAATCGGAAGCGGTGGCGTGCATTAGGGGAGACCTATGTCCAGCTTTGGACGAGTGTGTGTTGCTGATGATGACGACGATATAACATCCAGACCATACAAACACAAGTCCAGACACTAAACAAACACAAGTATTCATCACATGAATGTTGGTCCAGGGTGTCGAACCCACGACCTTTGGCGTACAAGGCAGGGCCACTACCAAATCAATCCGGCCAGTTATACAGTAATTCTACGCAACCGAAAGTCCATTAAAAATTTAAGTTGCCCGGAAACATGCCGGCAGGAAACGTCTGAATTATTTACTGAAGGCATGAGCTGGTTTATACGCTTTCAGGAATGAATCGATTAAATATTGATGTATCGATGGTATGTGACAGAATCGATGTCTGGACATGAGTCGATAACAATTCTTATATGGGCAACTTGGGTTTTTTAGGCGGGGCGTGAAACGGCATCTCATTTGGCCTTCAGGGTGAGAGGGACAGACTCAATGGTCACTTTGTCTGTGCTCTTGTGCCTGTCAACCTCATATGTGGATCTCACGGCCGCTTACCATCAGGCGGAGTGAGGTCATCTTGATTGTCCTCAATAAAAAAACATGATCATAATAGCTCAATGGAAAAGGACGCGCCATTCTACGTGAATGGGCCGGTACAACCGAAGTGATACCCGGCTTTACATGAAACCGGCGTGAAGCAGCGCCTGTGCTGTATCTTGTCGAGTGAGTGAGGCTACCGGAGGCCCAATTGGGGGGAAAGGGGGTTAAAGGGGGGTAAACTTGTGACTCTATTGATGTTGCAGGTGTCTATAGGCGGCGGCGATGGCTTACCATTAGGTGATTTGGCTCGTTTGCCACCTATCACATAAAAAATCTCTGCAACTCGTCCCGTCTAACCATAATAACATAAAATTGAAAAACCCCTGATTTAACCTTTTATTTATTGATTCAATTAAGTCAAAATATATAATCCGTGATTTTGTGGTGACGGCCATCTTAGACCAGCGGCCATCAAACTTAACAAAGAACAAAATTCTGATAGCGTCATCGTCAGCGTTCAGAAATTACACTGCCACAGACAGACAGACACGTCAAACTTATAACACCCCGTCGCTTTTACGTCGGGAGTTAAAAAGGTGGCCGAAGCTTTTGGTTGGCAAATAAAACTTCGTGTCACCTGACGGAAACAAAACAGATGTCATTTATTTAGAGTCAAACAATCTCTCTACAAACACTACTACAGTGTACCCTAAGGGGCCCTTAGGCACAGTACTTTAGCAGACAGTGAGTCAACTGTTAATATCGTGTGCTACACACTTGTTTTTATTCAGTGTCTGGGTGTAGTTACATCATCATCATCATCATTTCAGCTAATAGACGTCCACTGCTGGACATAGGCTTCCCCCAAAGTTCTCCACATAGATCGGTCCTGTGCCACCCGCAGCCAACGGACTCCCGCGACCTTCACCAGCTCGTCGGTCCACCTGGTGTAGTTACATAACTACGTAAATATGTAATTTTAATTATGTTTCCTCAGTTTTCATCTGTAACACAAGTGCTTAAGCTACTCAGTACGGAGTCAGGTAAATGTATGAGACTTGTGAAATTATTGCAATACCTAGTTTTTCAAACAATATCTCAGATGGCAGGGGAGTAGCTCATAATGATCACTTATACTTTTTATTTGTCTCCTGTTTTCTTTTTATGTCATAGGTAGCAGACGAGCAGGCGGATCAACTGATGGTTAGCAATTGCCGCCACCCATGGACACCTGCAAAACCAATGGAGTCACAAGTACAGCACAGGGCTGCTTCACGGCCGGTTTCTGTGAGGCAGTGGTATCACTCCGGTCGAGCCGGCCTATTCATGCCGAAGCGCGGCTCTCCCACAATTAAAAATAAATGTTTTAAAGAGACAATAAATATAATCTGTTAACTGTGGGAGAGCCACGCTTCGGCATGAATGGGCCGGCTCGACCGGAGTAATACCACTGCCTCACAGAAAACCGGCGTGAAGCAGCCCCTGTGCTGTGTTTCGCCGAGTGAGTGAGAGTACCGGAGGCCCACCCGGGGGGGAAGGGGATAAAAGGTTGGCAGCGCATTTGTAACTCCACTGGTGTTGCAAGTGTCTATGAGCGGCGGCAATTGCTTACCATCAGGTGATCCGCCTCCTCGTCTGCTTTCTATCACATAAAAAAAAATCTTATTATTCTAATTTATTTATTCTTATTTTTAATCCTACTGTTGTTTCTACCACTGTGACGACACACTAAACACGACCTTCTACATATTTTATGACGAGTATACGAGTGGCTCGGCGTCCCATGAAAAACTCATACAATGTCGTCACAGCCCGTATTGATTCGTTTAAAAATACAATAAGTAACCCTATCCCTATTTATAGATAATATACCCTTTTCTTGCGACCATGGGTGGAAGAGACGAGAGTAGATTTTTAAAGGGCCTCGTTTTACCATTTTTAAGTAAAGTTCCAAGTTTCACTGTGGGAGAGCCACGCTTCGGCATGAATGGGCCGGCTCGACCGGAGTGATGCCACTGCCTCACAGAAAATCGGCGTGAAGCAGCCCCTGTGCTGTGTTTCGTGAGTGAGGGTACCGGAGGCCCTCCCGGGGGGAAGGGGATAAAAAGTTGGCAGCGCACTTGTAACTCCACTGGTGTTGCAAATGTCCATGGGCGGCGGCAGCTTACCAACAGGTGATCCGCTTGCTCGTCTGCTACCTATCACACAAAAAGACGGGATTTGGCTGGTTGGATAGCGTATTACCAAAATTAAATACGCCATCCGACCATGTATCACTACCAAATGACCTTAAAAATTTTCTCGATACGGGAATCTACCGTAATTCACACATCGGATAAAGCCAGAAGCTTGAATTTTCAGTAACTAAGCAGGCATATTACAACACTAGCTTTTGCCCACGACTTCGTTCGCGTGGACTTCAGGTTTGTAGCCTATGTGTTATTCTGATGTATAAGCTATATTGTGGTAAAGTTTCATTCAAATCCATTCAGTCGTTTTTACGTGAAAGAGTAACAAACATCCATACATCCATACATCCATACTTACAAACTTTCGCCTTTATAATAGTAAAAGTAGGATTTTATACAAACACACAATATTTCACATTTAATTCACTTTTAACTAGGAGCTTAAGAATTATAACGAGTCAAAGTTTCTTAATTTTTGTCACTCACTCATTGACGGATCATCAAAATCCTAAGGCACTTCTAACAGACATAGAACCTTCAAATTTAAAATATAATTGGTATTAGTGAATCAAGGAAAAACTAAAATATTTTTCAATTTCAGTCTAGTTTTCTAGAAACACAAACTGCATAAGTAAATTTGTAATCCCATACATATAGTCCCAGATACAAAGTTACATTTGCAGTTAAGGTACCGGAAAAAAGAAATGGGAACTTCTACAAAAAGAAATGAAATCCCACAAAAAACAATACTTGTCAAAAAGTCCAAGTCTCGCAAGTCAGTTGTTCTACCGTAAAAAGTTGTGAGACCCATGTTATACCAAGTCGGTTATTTATTCAGTCAAAACACAGTATTTTATATTTAACAAGTATTGTTCAGTGCGATTTCATGCGATAGTCTAGTCAATATAATTATTAAAAACGTCATGAGTAGCGAGACTTGGTCTTTTTGACAACTATTGTTTTTTATCGGATTAAGTATCCCTCGATGGAGATTGGTCGAATCGGGTCTCAAAAAAGCTAATGGTACTTTATTTTTACATAGATCCTGTATTCAAGGCTTTCAGCAAAAGTATGTGTTCGAATTTTTCGAACATAGCTCGGGTTTGTGATCACCGCACCGCATTAGGCAAGCGTGGTGATTAAGCCTAATCCCATCATGGTAAATTAATAAATATATAAATTGAGACAACATCACATACATTGTCCTGGTCCTAAACTAAGGTTTTCCCTTGTACTATGGAAACCAGAAACAACGAAGGAACTACAAACACCCAGACCCAAGACAAATAGCTGTTTCATCAACAAACATTTGTCTTGATGCGGGAATCGAACCCGCGACCCTTGCGTCTCAACCGGCGCTCAAACCACTACGCCAAATGGGTCGTCAAATAACATGATTTCTATGATGGAGGCCTTTGCCCTGCAGTGGGACAGTATATAGACTGATACTAATACTGATTCAAGGCTTCCAGTATAAATATTTTGTGAAGACACAACGATATCGGTCGACCTAAAACCCGGTTAACCTTATTGTACGTTGTCCGATATTTGGATAGCTTCCGGAATCCGGATCTTGGGCACAGTGTAGTTGATGTTAGTGAGGAAGATACACGTCAGTTAGATGAGCTATAGTAGAATACAGTTAATTTGACTCCGCTTTTATTAACCAACTAGTGGCCCGCCCTCACTTCAATTCAGAAATGAACCAATAGATGGCGCTGTGTCCAATTACATCGCGCAAGCGTTTCGTGTTTTCGGTTTACCTATAAGCCTTGTCGTTGTCTATAGAAGTTATCTCTTTATAAATAGTATAGAAGAAAAGTGAGACGGGGAAATATCATGAAATGTAAACCTAAAGAGCGTACCTATTCCTTTTTAAAAGGTCGGCAGCGCACTTTTGACTCTTCTGGTGTTGCTAGTGTCTATGGGCGGCGGTAATCGCTTACCATCAGGAGATCTTTTTGCTCGTTTGCCACCCATCACATAAAGTGTTATGTGTTACTATGGATTGTTGATCTTGAAAACTATTCAGGATATCAATAGTAGGTACTATTTATAGTATTGTAGGGAGGGTGACAAGTGCACTGCCAACCTTTACCGTCTTTCCCCCATTTGGGTGTCCAGTACCCTCACTCACTCGACAAACACAGCGCTGACTTCCGTGGTATCACTCCGGTCTAGCCGGCCCTTTCATGCCGAAGCGTGGCTCTCCTACGCCTAACACGACACTCAAATAAAGGTCTTCTATGAGGCCGTAGTATCACTCCGGTCTAGCCGGCCCTTTCATGCCGAAGCGTGGCTCTAACACGTCAAATAAAGTGCTGTACACATTTATCTCACACACATTCACACATAATATTCTCACACACAAATCCACTTAAACCACAGATAGTACGAAAGTAACTTAAAGCCTGTAATTAATTAAACATTATCTCTCTGGGACTAACCCTGAATCGGCAATCAGGGTTTTCTAAGGTCGTGAGACGGTTCCGAACTACCTACTTAGTACCTGGACTTAATTTATTAAAAGGGATTATGTTCTTCTTAAGAAACGTGCACACTACCTTTATTTATTTACTAGTGGCCCGCCCTCACTTCGCTTCGGGAACGTAATTCAGAAATGAACCAATAGATGGCGCTGTGTCCAATTACATCGCGCAAGCGTTTCGTGTTTTCGGTTAACGTATAAGCCTTGTCGTTGTCTATAGAAGTTGTCTCTTTATAAATCGTATAAATAAAAGATAGATATAGAAGATAGAAGAAGATTAAGTCACACCAACAATACATGCATAAACTGTTCAACGACCGGTCTACACATCAACTGTAAGTGTCGTTAAATGTGTCCAAATATGCCACTCAATCTGCACTCCTGTCCCATTCGAACAGAGTGATACCACGGCCTCACAGAAGCAGCCTGTTATATTTCGCTACTGAGTGAGGGTACTGGAGGCCTATTAGATGGTTAGGGGGTTTATGTCGGCAGCGCATTTGTGACGCTACTGGTGTTGCGGGTGTCTATGAGAGGCGGTAATCGCTTACCATCAGGTGATCCGTCTGCTCGTCTGCCACCTATCAAAAAAAAATCTCGACCGGAGTGATACCACGGCCTGATAGAGGACCGGTTTGCAAGCAGCTTTAGAGCAGTGTTCCGCCGAGTGAGTGAGTGTACCGGAGGCCCAATAGGGGTGAAATGTGGTTGTAAGTTTGGCACCGCACTTTTGATTCCACTGGTTTTGCGCTTGCCATCAGGTGATCCGTCTGCTCGTCTGCCACCTATCTTATAAAAAAACACATCAGTTTTCATACTTATGTTTCTTGAGTGTTTGAGTGAAATTTAAGAAGGTATTAAAGTAATATTATATTTGTGTTCCTCTGTTGTCTGACATCTGTAACACAAGTGCTTAAGCTACTAAGTACAGCATGTGTGAATTTATTTAATTTCAAAATGTTCTGTGAGGTCGTGGTATCACTTTCACGTACTCGTTTTGTCATTTTAATTTACTTCCTTTAATTTGGAATTTATCAAACGAAGCCGTAGTTATTTCTGGTCGTGTACTAATGGACGCTTATTGGAAATCGGAAATTGCTATAATACTTTAATAACAAATTTTAATTCAAATCAATTAGTTGGAAAACCGAACTGATTTGAAAAGATTAGTATCGGTACAGTTAGGAACGAAGATGGTTTTATAATACCTACAATAATTATATTCATTTGGCCGGATGGCTCATTTGGTAGTGACCCTGCCTCATTCGCCAAAGCTCGTGGGCTCGATGCCCACCCTTTTTTTTCCCAGGAGAAACCATCATGGCCTTCACCTTGCCACATGTGGGGGACAAGGTGGTGTGTGGGACTCTAACCCTAACCAAAACCCCTGGGGTGTCCATCTCAGCGCAAACGCGGTCGGATACCCCACAGCCGGGACTGGAACGTACCGCAAATCGCGCTCGCCACTTTGAGCCAAAAAGTTTGGCGCAATGCAGCCCTTCGCAAATGCGCGACCTACCAGGACACCCAGTAGGATTTTTACCTCGCGGAGTCGTGATACTGAGCAAACCACTCCTCAGTAGGATTCCCACCCTAAACCAACATTCGTATGATGAACACTTGTGTTTGTTCAGCGTCTGGGTGTTATATTATGTATTTAAGTATTTTAATTGTGATTCCTTTGTTGGCTGATATCTGTAACACAAGTGCTTTAGATACTTAATATGGAGTCAGGTCAATATATTTCCGAATTAGCAAACGTGGAAGTGGAAGTGGGCTAGTCACATTAGCCGCAGAACTGACAACCGTTGGAGCCGTAAAGTCCTTGAGTGGAGACCGCGACTCGGTAAGCGTAGTGTTGGACGCCCTGCGACAAGATGGGATGATGACATTCGAAGGCTGGCTGGTGTGGGCTGGATGAGAGTGGCCGAAAATCGGGAGCGGTGGCGTGCATTAGGGGAGACCTATGTCCAGCAATGGACGACTGTGGGTTGCTGATGATGATGAATTGGTTATTTAACTTCTACCTGTATTTTTCTATTCAAAATCACCTGTATTTATTTACATATTTTACAGTACTTACAAAGGCCAGTCATTAACTGTGTCATTATGAAAAACTAGTGGCCCGCCCTCACTTCGCTTCGGGACCGTAATTCAGAAATGAACCAACAGATGGCGCTGTGCTAAATTACATCGCGGAAGCGTTTCGTGTTTTCGGCTTACCTATAAGCCTTGTCGTTGTCTATATAAGTTATCTCTTTGTAAATAGTATAGATAGGAGATAGATATATAGATATAGTTATACCTGACCTTAACCTAATGAATTCGGTCCAACCACTTATCAGTTCTGAAAGAATCATGGAAGGTCGAGGGCTGATTAGCGATTCAGGGAATGTTGCGAAGCCAGCATTGAGGTGGCGAGTGGCAGATAATTGAAAAAGTTAACGGCCATGCTGGATTGGGAGGGTGTGGTACAAGGCATAGGCGTAGCTAGGTTTAAGTTTCAGGGGGGTAAAGAAAATCAAACGAACAACTACATACATTCTGGTGTTGCCTGATGGTAAGCGAATTACCGAAGTACACACATCGGCGGCGGTAATCGCTTACCATTATGTGAAGTTTTGAGTGTTTTTTTCACATTTCTTACTTTGCCTCTGTACCGTTCACTTGTTATTATCATCATTTCAGTCAATAGACGTTCTTCTGGACATAGGCATCCCCCAACGTTCTCCACACAGATCGGTCCTGTGCTACCCGCAACCAAGGGACTCCCCCGATCTTCACTAGATCGTCGGTCTACCTTGTGGAGGACCTCACATGTTATATTTGACGACCCGTTTGATAGACAGAACAGACATTTGTCTTGGGTGTTTGTGGTTCCTTCGTTGTTTTTGATTTCTAAAACACAAGGGAAACCCTTAGTTTACAAGGACAATGACTGGGATGTTGTCTCAATTTATTTATTACTAGTGGCCCGCCCTCACTTCGCTTCGGGACCGTAATTCAGAAATGAACCAACAGATGGCGCTGTGCTAAATTACATCGCGGAAGCGTTTCGTGTTTTCGGCTTACCTATAAGCCTTGTCGTTGTCTATATAAGTTATCTCTTTGTAAATAGTATAGATATAGAAGACGAAATATATACAGATTTATTTATTATTTATGAATACTTGTGTTGTTCAGTGTCCCAGACACTGTGTGTTACAGATGTATTTAAGTAAGCTATTATATTTGTGATCCTCTGTTGTCTGATATCTGTAACACAAGTGCTTAAGCTATTTAGTACGGAGTCAGGTCAATGTATGAGATGTTGTGTGAATTTATTTATTTATAGGCCACCGCTAAAGCTTACTCCTTGTACCACACCAGCCCCCAAGTAACTCCAAATCCACTTCTCCACCTCAAATCCGGTGCTCCATCCAAGCCCCATTCGTTTACATTCCGGGGAAACTGCTTAACGATTTGTTTTCCTACCCTCACTTACCCTAAGGGGGATATTTTAAGGGGACACTCTATGAAATTGGAAAATATTCATGTTCGGTTGTGGGTTCGATCCCCACCCTGGACAAACATTCGTGTGATAAACACTTGTGTTTGTTCAATTTCTGGGTGTAATATTCTGTATTTAAGTAAGTATTATATTTGTGATCCTCTGTTGTCTGATATCTGTAACACAAGTGCTTAAGCTACTTAGTACGGAGTCAGGTCAATGAATGAGATGTTGTTGTATGTTTATTCTTAAGACGGCAGACGGCAGGCTTTAGGTGGCAGACGAACAGACCAACTGATGGTAAACAATAATAATTACCGGAGCAGTCACAAATGCGCAGCCGATTTTTTAAAAAGGAATACTCTACAAAAGTAGTTACGTAGAACAAGTGTTGTTCGATATGGTTGGTCGAACACGTGGGTAAATGGATGTGAATGTACAGATACACCCTATATGCGCTTCTGTTCATCTCTGTCTCTGTTTAGTACACCTTAACGGGTTGTTAAAGTAGTGGCAGAGGGGTACAGAGGCGCAATATGTTTTAGGCCAGCCGCTGAAAACCAGCGTCGGCGCTAGCTATATCTGGCTAGCTCCGAAAAAAACTGAGCGGTCGTCTATTTGGCACAGTTGCGTGATTTTTTATTCTTTGTGTTAATTTATGTAACTTTTAATATTGTATTGTTTGTTCTTGCGTCATAATATGTGTATGTTCTGTATTAATGTGTCAAATAAAGATTGCATTCATTCATTCGTTCTATATAATATAAAATTGCATAAGTATCTAAGCCCAGACATCAACAAAACGTCACCCCATCCGAGACAATACCTTCCAAGCCCGTATTTCGCTACGACCATTATTCTTATGTTAATGGCCTGAAACCAGGGCAGCGGCCTATCTGGAACAATCTGCCATTTTGGCCCAAATTGGGAGACAACGGTGTTGCAAATTAAGGGACCTTTGTTAGTTACGGTGGCCAGCACATCAAGTTACTACAATCTGTCAAATTTCTTCAATCGAACCTCACTTTTATGTCAAACGTGTTTGGTTCAATATCAACTGAGGAAATTTGACAGATTGTAGTAACTTGATGTGCTGGCCACTGTACCATAACCATGATAGGACCATTCGGTATGAATGAGCCGACTCGACCGTAGTGATACTACGGCCTCATAGGAGACTTGTGTGAAGTAGCGCCTGCGCTGTGTTTTGATCGAGTGAGGGAGGGTACCGGAGGCCCAATTGAGGGAAAGGGGGTTAAAGTTTGGCAGCGCACTAGTGATTCTACTGGTGTTGCATGTGTCTATGGGCGGCGGCAATCTCTTACCATCAGGTGATCCGTCTGCTCGTCTGTCTATCACATAGAAAAAAAAAGTAGAATGGACCACCGAAATGATGATTAATGTCACCGATATTTTTATCAATGCCACCGAAATTATTATTAATGCCACCGAAATTATTATTAATGCCACCGAAATTATTATTAAAGCCACCGAAATGGTGATCAATGCCACTGAAATTATTATGAATGCCACTAAAATTATTTTCAAAGCCACCGAAATTATTATTAATGCCACTAAAATTATTTTCAAAGCCACTTAAATGACGATCAATGTCACCAAAATTAGCCTCTTGCTTGGAAATTATCATCGTATCTGGCAACACTGAATGAAAAGACCGAGAAAATTAAATGCAAAGGAAATGGTAGGCGCTGCTGTTAATAATTTTGAACAATGGCCTGATGCCTTGGAATTGATAGCCATTTTGATGGTGAAATGAAATTATTTAAAAGGTAAATGGTAACAGGAAGCCCAAGGTAGAAATTTTCCTGTTAAAAAAAACAGATAGCTGGTTGATACCTTTAAATGATTTGATTTGGCCAAAATTGCGTAATAAAATAAATATATTATATAAAAAAAATTGCGTCAGTAAATGATGACTTGATTTCTATCATGGAGGCTTTTGACACCTTTTAACAAACAAAACAAACAATTATTTATTTGCTAAAATAACCTGCATTGGGACAATTTTTTTTTTAAATAAATTGAGACAACATCACATACATCGCTCTGGTCCCAAACTAAGGTTTTCCCTTGTACTATGGAAACCAGAAACAACGAAGGAACCACAAACACCCAGACCCAACACAAATATCTGTTTCATTAACAAACAACAAACATTTGTGTTGGTGCGGGAATCTAACCCGCAACCCTTACGTCTCATCCGGCGCTTAAACCATTGCGCTAAACGGGTCCTTATTTTAACCTTAAAACACTATCATTCTTGAATAATATTCACTATCTCCCTCTGGTGTATTCAACCAATATGAGCAAACGAATAGACAAACATAAAATATTTAGTTTTCAACAACAAATTGTTAGCTTTGGAGAAAGTAGAGACTCCACGTTGAATTGGAAACTAGTAATGCCACTCGTTATCTTATCGATAACCTATCGATAGTCATCTCATCAATAACTTATCGATTACGTATCTAACTCCTTATAGCCGTGGCATTATAAGTGTAGCGATGACATTGAGAACCAAAAAATCTTCTTTTTACAAATGACGCATGCAACAAGTGGGCTGCTAACCTTTTATCCCCTTCCCCCCGATGGGCCTCCGGTGCCCTCACTCACTCGGCGAAACCTTAGAATATAGAGTTATTATTCTAAGGGCGAAACACAAGTGTAAGTGTAGCGATGACATTGAGTGCGCCGAAACCAATTTTAGTAGAAAGTCTTCTTTTTATAAGTGCGCAAACAAACGGTAATCGATATAATTAGAAATAGATACTATTACTATACTATTTCTAAAGAAACAAATTCTGGACAAGGACTAGAATTATAAGTAGCCCGAATAGTCGTAACACTTGCACAATGCTGCAGACATTTGTGTGATGAACACTTGTGTTTGTTCAGTGTCTGGGTGTAATATATTTAAGTATTATATTTGTGTTTACTCTGTTGTCTGATATCTGTAACACAAGTGCTTAAGCTACTTAGTACGGAGTTAGGTCAATTTTTGAGACGTTGTTTGAATTTGTGTGAATTTATTCCAGTCACCTCATATTTGGATCGCACGGCCGCTTACCATCAGGCGGAGTGAGGTCATCTTGATTGTCCTCAATATAAAAAAAGTCAAGAATAAAGTAAAGTATCAGTATACTGTCCCACTGCAGGGCAAAGGCGACCATCATAGAAATCAAGTCATCGCTACTATGATGATGGGATTGGATTAGGTTAGGCTTAATCACCACAATAATATGAATGTAATGTATTCATAAGCCGACTGATTTCAAAATTTTTATAACTTTAAATGTATTGACTACTAGCTTTTGCCCGCGACTTCGTTCGCGTGGACTTCAGGTTCGTAGAAACCTCAAAATTTTAGCCTATGTGTTATTCTGATGTATAAGCTATATTGTGGTAAAGTTTCATTCAAATCCATTCAGTAGTTTTTACGTGAAAGAGTAACAAACATCCATACATCCATACTTACAAACTTTCGCCTTTATAATAGTAGTAGGATTTAATGTCTAAAATAAATGATTTGAATTGAATTGAATATAAGTTACTTTATTATCACCACGCTTGCCTAATGCGGATTGGTGGTCAAAAATACGATTTTTTTTCAATTTTTCATCGATAACTAATCATCGACATTTCGGCATCCCTATCGGGAACATTGCATCGAATACGTTGTTTGTGTATCGAGCACTTTGAGAGAGCATACTGCAGACCCGACGCATGTAAAGTGGGTGGTTAATTTTAGTTTCTCCGTAGTTTGAAGTACAGTGGCCAGCACATCAAGTTACTACAATCTGTCAAATTTCCTCAGTTGATATTGAACCAAACACGTTTGTCTTAAAGGTGAGGTTCGATTGAAGAAATTTGACAGATTGTAGTAACTTGATGTGCAGGCCACCGTACCTAGAGTTACGAAATGGTTGGGTAGAAAATATAGGGTGTTATACACAGAAACGCGCCGCCACTGTGTATAAGTAGGTATACTTACTTGCTCCGATAGCTTATGACGAAGGATACGGCACTCTAGCGCCGCCAATTGATTTAAATTATAGCTACTAAGCCGGATCTATCATTTTAGGGGGATAGCCCACCGAATTAGCAAACTGAAGTGGCAGTGGGCTGGTCACATTAGCCGCAGAACTGACAACCGTTGGAGCCATAAAGTCCTTGAGTGGA
Source organism: Cnaphalocrocis medinalis (assembly GCA_014851415.1). NCBI lineage: Eukaryota > Metazoa > Arthropoda > Insecta > Lepidoptera > Crambidae > Cnaphalocrocis > Cnaphalocrocis medinalis. The sequence goes on along the minus strand of JABMDO010000206.1, from coordinate 53,834 downwards.
GACCGCGACTCGGTAAACGTAGTGTTGGACGCCCTGCGACAAGATGGGATGATGACATTCGAAGGCTGGCTGGAGTGAGCTGGATGAGAGTGGCTGAAAATCGGGAGCGGTGGCGTGCATTGGGGGAGACCTATGTCCAGCAGTGGACGAGCGTGGGTTGCTGATGAAGCCGGATCTATTATTACCTATCACTGAACCCTAGCCCCTTGGCCAACACTTATACTATTTATTGAATAACTGTGCACAACTTTCAAAAATTGACTACAACTCGAAAAATGTATTAACGCCAAAAGTGGCCAGTTTTGGGGTTAATAAATTTATTTCGAATAAATCCTTACTAATATTATAAATGCGAAAGTAACTCTGTCTGTCTGTCTGTCTGTTACTCTTTCACGCCAAAACTACTGAACGGATTTAAATGAAATTTGGTATACAGTTGATCTAGACCCTGAGAAAGAACATAGGCTACTTTTTATTGCGAAAAGGGGGGTTGTAAGGGTTTAAAAGGGGTTAAAAGTTACTTTCCCACGCGGACGAAGTCGCGGGCGGCCGCTAGTCAATATATAGGATATATACCAAATCAATATTTCGAATACAAAAACAGGCCAAAGGTTGTGCATAGTTATTAAAGCATTGAATATAACCTAACATCGGTCTTGCTACACGGTCATCCAAATATTTCTCTCCAAATCCCCTCAAAATATCATCTTAGTCCCACAAGCGGAGCGGAGCAGCGGTAAAAAATGTTGCGGATTCCTGCGATCGATGGACGCTCCCGAAGGACAAATAACTGGAGGGACCATGCAGAGGGGTTGAAAAAGATACACCCTGTATAAACGTAAAGTATCAGCCTATATACTGTCCCACTGCAAGACAAAGCTCTCTATTATAGAAATCAAGTCATCGTCATGGGGTTCACCCTGGATAAACATTCGTTTGATAAACAATAGTGTTTATTCAGTGTCTGGGTGTTATATAAGTATTTATGTATTATATTTGTGATCCTCTGTTGTCTGATATCTGTAACACAAGTGCTTGAGCTATTTAGTACGAAGTCAAACACGAAACATCTCATACATATATTGACCTGACTTAAGTGTTCATAAATAAGAGATTTAAATCTTCATAAATAAAATCCACACTGTTATTACATCCCTTTAGCCACGTGTTCTACAACCAGTCTGAACATCATTTTAATTTTGTTATATGACTTTTGAAAATTCGCAAAGACGGTCACGTGACTTGGTAATTTTGTAGGAGGATTAGAAATGTTTTTCCAGGAATTTCGTAAAGTTGTTGAACAAATATTGTTCAGAATCAAATGGTTGACAGTACGCGTGGTTAAAGGAATATAAATGTTCACAGATAGGTACAACCTATTCCTCTATCATAGATATAGCTGGAGGCACGAAAGTATAGCGATGACCGTTATTTTGCGCACTTGTAAAAAAGAAGACTTTCTATCAAAATTGGTTTCTGCGCACTCAAGGTCAGAACTACACTTTCTTGCCTCGGACTATACCTACTAGGTTTTCATTTTAAAAATCCATTTTATCCCTAACAGCCTCAAAGTACAGTCACCTCCATTTCGGCCCTACCTCCCATCTACAGTTGGCTCACGTAAATATTCAGTGACACATCTGATTTCGAAGGTGTGAAAGTGAATTCCGGATCTGGATTGGTTTATCGCTTAATCGGGCTATTGTTTACTTTTGTGCGTGGGAGAGCCACGCTTCGGCATGAAATAGAAAATACTTCATTCAAGTTAGGTCCAGAACACTGATGAATATCAAAACATCATAATCTACGATAGATTTCATGTTTGTTGACTGAAAGAGAACATAGTAGTACTTGTGTTGGGTCTGGGTGTTTGTGGTTCTTTCGTTGTTTCTGGTTTCCATAACACAAGGGACCTTAGTTTGGGACCAGGACAATGTAATATGTGATGTTGTCGCGATTTATCTTTCCTACAATTTATAAAGAGATAAATTCTATAGACACCGACAAACCTTATACTCAAACCGAAAATACGAAACACTAGCCCAACGCCATCTATTGGCAGACAGTGGAACTACGGTCCCGAAACGACGTGAGGGCGGGCCACTAGTTTATTTAATATATCGATATCGATTTTACTACTACGAATAACAACACCAGGATGCCTCCATCAAGGACGTCATCAAGCCCAGAGACACAAAAAAAATCGTTATCAAAACTTTAGATATCATCTGCAAAGGAAATAAGTAGCTTTAACTCCAACAAAAGATTGAGGAAAAAAAGAAAGCACTATTTGACTTAACAAAGGAAGTTCACAAAAGTTTTATTCCACTTTGGGTCTGAGAGGGGGGGTGGCGGCATTCGGTATCCTTTAGGGAGCGGTATCTATCTATTTATCTATCTTGTATCTATAAAGAGATAACTTCTTTAGTCAACCAAAGGACTAGATTATACCTAACTTATTGATGTCGAAGCCGAATCGTATAATCCGCCGAATTACATCAGGGCTAGCTGTTTTGTAATACAGGGCCATTTTGAAATGCGGCGGTTCAACGATCAGGCGCATTGTCATTGGGATACGTTCTTCCATAAGGCGGGCGACGTTTAGCCACATCGTACTACGAGTGCAACTTACTATGAGAAGTGTTGCCACAACACAAAATTACCTTTACAAGGTTAGGTTAGGGTTATTTTTTTATGACCACCCAGAAATCCTTAAAATTTTATTTCAGGTGGTCATAAAAAACCATAACCCTAACCTAATCTTTTATACATTGGTGAACATAAAAAGAATACCCTTACCTATGTAAGACTTAGTTTTTTTTTTTCAATAAAACAAAGTCTGGCAGCGCCAAGAGTATTAAAAAACGGAACTAAAAATCACGGTTTGCCTAATGCGGTGCGGTGATCACAAACCCGAGCTATGTTCGAAAAATTCGAATCATAATTATTCTTACTCGACCCGGGATTCCAACCGAGGAGGCCATTTCCCGGTTTTCGCCTTTTATGTCGAATCGACTTCATGGAACGCATAGACCAATAGGAGAACAAGATAAGGAATGTCGACTGTAATCTGTGTTCTCCTATTGGTTTGTGCGTTCCATGAAGTCGACTCGACATAGAAGGCGAAAACCGAGAATTGGCCTCCAGGATCCCGATATACTTATATAGAAAGATTAATGCCCCGTTGGTCTAGTGGTTTAAGTACCGGGCCGTGATCTTGGGGTCCTGGTTTCGATTCTCAGGTCGAACAAAAAAGTATGTCTCGAAGTTTTCGAATATAGCTCGGGTTTGTGATCCGCATTAGGCAAGCGTGGTGATTAAGCCTAACCCCATCATAGCAGCGATGACTTGATTTCTATGAAGGCTTTTGCCCTGCAGTGGGACAGATATAGGCTGATACTTTAGGCGGGTAGCACACTGCCAGAGTCGAGGCGGAGTCAAGGCACAGTCGAGGCGGTGGTGTGATATAAGAGTCGAGGCGGAGGTGCAGAGCATCGTTTACACCCATTCAATATGTCGTCGTCAGAAGACGATGACAAAATGGGCGGCTGGGGTCGGGACGGGCTGGCGTGCCGCGCGCCCGCGCCGCGTCCGCCGACTCGACCCTGCACCTCCGCCGCCTCGACTGCGCCGCGACTGCGCCGCGACTCTGGTAGTATGCGTTGACATATTTGATTCTATAGAATAGAGGCGGTGCGCCTCTTGAACGCTTCCGCCTCGACTCTTGAGTGTGTGTGCGACACGCCTTACGTTTTCAATTTAAAGTCGCTGACACCGCGACCCAACACTAAGTCCGCTTTCTCTACCAATTCCGATTGTGATTCAATTATTGAAGGACTTGGAACTTGAGCTCGAATTTATTATAATGGACTTTCTTCAATATAATTAAAATTGCAACCCACTGGTCTGTGAGAGATGGTGTAGCATAAAGTTTTGGAAATATAAGGAAGGGTGTTTCTGGTAAGGTTTTAAGAGGAAATTCATGGAAAGATCACCCTTTGGGGCACTGTTGATTAAAATTTTCAGCAGTTCAACATAAATATGCTTTGACACCTTACATGAAACATCCTGTATATCATATCTTAAGTGAGAAGCTAATTATCTAATCTAAGTAAGAATATTATCTCCTATCTATTACTATACTCTGATTCATAATCATGTAAAGTAAACTGACAGATGTCAATGTGTCATCCCGATACATTATCACTTAATTTGACACATGCAAAATGTCAAAATGCATAGAAACTTGTCAGTTTACTTTACATGATTATGAATCAGAGTATACTTCCGAATTCTTTGACATTAGTGGCATTCCCTCACTTCGTTTCGGAACATTAGTTCCACAAAGTACCGATAGATGGCGCTGGGCATCGATTAGATCGCGCTAGTGTTTCGTTTTTCGGTCTTATCATTTCATATAAAATTACCTATAATATAAACAGTACCTATATTATGTAGATATAAATAAATAGTACGCAATTGTCGAATATCATTATTATTTATTTACTGCAACATACCTATCAATGAATTTCTATATTATTATGTTTTTTTTTACTTTTACTTTTGTTATAATACTTACTTACCTACATAAAATGTCGAATCGAAATGATTTACCTGTAAAATATGTCTGCGATACGTACCTACAAGACATGTTTGCAAAACCAACATGATTAAAATTCAACCCAGTTCATACAAAGTATCACCATATAATTTTGTTCTCTCAAACCTACACAATGCTGAGACTTAAACAAACTCCCAGAGACAATATACTTAATTACTTTGCAAAGATGATGAACTGCAAATAAAGATGAGAATTTTAATGAGAATGTGTGATTGTAATAAGAACTCTTCATTCCAACCATGGCATTATGATAATTTATTATGAAACATAGGTAACCTTACATGTAAATTTATGTGGCCTATAACTAGGGTTGCCAACCGTACTATAATATATAGTATTGTACTATATTTCGGGTCTGCGTACTATATACTGTTGAAAAAATATATAGTACGTAAAAATACTAAATTTTCAACACCGAACACGCTGTTTTTCTCTCCTCTACCTAAAGGTTGTCTGGAAGAAATCGCTACAAGCGATAAGACCGCCTTATTGTACTGTCTATAGCTGTTGTTTCACTCATGTATTCTATTTCTGTGCAATAAAGAATATCTATCTATCTATCTATCTACCGAAAAAACTAACAACCAAATCCTTCATAAAAAAAAAATAAGAACGCGCCTTTAAAGTAAGTACCCGATAGGCGATACCATGTATCCGAACGCATATATGTTTGTCTCTTTTTTGTTTTTCCCATAAAATACTATATTTTTTTTAAATGTACTATATTTTTTTACACCTTATTTTGGAATATACTATATTTCGCTGATGAAATGTTGGCAACCCTACCTATAAAACCACGCCGCGTCGCATACTGCGGGCGCCAGAGTGCCCGAGTGCGCGTGCACCCGCGCTGTCAATGTGTGCGTGCGCCAAGCGACCTATGTAGGCTGTTACTGTACTGTTCTACATGTGGCCTATAACACCGCGCCGCGTCGCATACTGCGGGCGCCAGAGTGCCCGAGTGCGCGTGCACCCGCGCTGTCAATGTGTGCGTGCGCCAAGCGACCTATGTAGGCTGTTACTGTACTGTTCTACATGTGGCCTATAACACCGCGCCGCGTCGCATACTGCGGGCGCCAGAGTGCCCGAGTGCGCGTGCACCCGCGCTGTCAATGTGTGCGTGCGCCAAGCGACCTATGTAGGCTGTTACTGTACTGTTCTACATGTGGCCTATAACACCGCGCCGCGTCGCATACTGCGGGCGCCAGAGTGCCCGAGTGCGCGTGCACCCGCGCTGTCAATGTGTGCGTGCGCCAAGCGACCTATGTAGGCTGTTACTGTACTGTTCTACATGTGGCCTATAACACCGCGCCGCGTCGCATACTGCGGGCGCCAGAGTGCCCGAGTGCGCGTGCACCCGCGCTGTCAATGTGTGCGTGCGCCAAGCGACCTATGTAGGCTGTTACTGTACTGTTCTACATGTGGCCTATAACACCGCGCCGCGTCGCATACTGCGGGCGCCAGAGTGCCCGAGTGCGCGTGCACCCGCGCTGTCAATGTGTGCGTGCGCCAAGCGACCTATGTAGGCTGTTACTGTACTGTTCTACATGTGGCCTATAACACCGCGCCGCGTCGCATACTGCGGGCGCCAGAGTGCCCGAGTGCGCGTGCACCCGCGCTGTCAATGTGTGCGTGCGCCAAGCGACCTATGTAGGCTGTTACTGTACTGTTCTACATGTGGCCTATAACACCGCGCCGCGTCGCATACTGCGGGCGCCAGAGTGCCCGAGTGCGCGTGCACCCGCGCTGTCAATGTGTGCGTGCGCCAAGCGACCTATGTAGGCTGTTACTGTACTGTTCTACATGTGGCCTATAACACCGCGCCGCGTCGCATACTGCGGGCGCCAGAGTGCCCGAGTGCGCGTGCACCCGCGCTGTCAATGTGTGCGTGCGCCAAGCGACCTATGTAGGCTGTTACTGTACTGTTCTACATGTGGCCTATAACACCGCGCCGCGTCGCATACTGCGGGCGCCAGAGTGCCCGAGTGCGCGTGCACCCGCGCTGTCAATGTGTGCGTGCGCCAAGCGACCTATGTAGGCTGTTACTGTACTGTTCTACATGTGGCCTATAACACCGCGCCGCGTCGCATACTGCGGGCGCCAGAGTGCCCGAGTGCGCGTGCACCCGCGCTGTCAATGTGTGCGTGCGCCAAGCGACCTATGTAGGCTGTTACTGTACTGTTCTACATGTGGCCTATAACACCGCGCCGCGTCGCATACTGCGGGCGCCAGAGTGCCCGAGTGCGCGTGCACCCGCGCTGTCAATGTGTGCGTGCGCCAAGCGACCTATGTAGGCTGTTACTGTACTGTTCTACATGTGGCCTATAACACCGCGCCGCGTCGCATACTGCGGGCGCCAGAGTGCCCGAGTGCGCGTGCACCCGCGCTGTCAATGTGTGCGTGCGCCAAGCGACCTATGTAGGCTGTTACTGTACTGTTCTACATGTGGCCTATAACACCGCGCCGCGTCGCATACTGCGGGCGCCAGAGTGCCCGAGTGCGCGTGCACCCGCGCTGTCAATGTGTGCGTGCGCCAAGCGACCTATGTAGGCTGTTACTGTACTGTTCTACATGTGGCCTATAACACCGCGCCGCGTCGCATACTGCGGGCGCCAGAGTGCCCGAGTGCGCGTGCACCCGCGCTGTCAATGTGTGCGTGCGCCAAGCGACCTATGTAGGCTGTTACTGTACTGTTCTACATGTGGCCTATAACACCGCGCCGCGTCGCATACTGCGGGCGCCAGAGTGCCCGAGTGCGCGTGCACCCGCGCTGTCAATGTGTGCGTGCGCCAAGCGACCTATGTAGGCTGTTACTGTACTGTTCTACATGTGGCCTATAACACCGCGCCGCGTCGCATACTGCGGGCGCCAGAGTGCCCGAGTGCGCGTGCACCCGCGCTGTCAATGTGTGTATAGCTTATTGTTGGATTCTGTATTAACAATCGAAATTCTATCGCATTTATATTGAATTCTATACTGTGACAATATGGGATACAATCTCTCCCTCATCCAAGATTCCTATCGTAAAACTTTTTCCGAAGTTTTCTGGTTTCTGATCCAATATTTCAGATAAGCTTGGCGTCGTATTATGATGTTTTTCGTATCGATACTCAAACAGTAATCAAAGGAGGCCGTTTTGACGGATTTTTATACGAACAGCCAAGAAACTCGTGTCCAACCGAAGTATTTCCTGAATACTTGAACAAATTTTGAACAACTTTTTTTATATTGAGGACAATCAAGATCTCACTCCGCCTGATGATAAGCGGCCATGAGATCCAAATATGATTCTACGACTTTGGAAATTGGCATACCTATACAACTTTTCATACAAAGTCCGTGACGTGACTCCATAATTTTAAGTATATGATGAAACGAAAAATTTTTCTACGAATTTCTAAACGGTTACGTGGCTTGTTCATTTTGTTTCGGAAGTAGAAAAAAATCGTCAATTTTTGAAAAGTCACAGGACAAAATGAAGACTTGTTAAAGGGTTTTTATAAGATACTAGTGGCCCGCCCATACTTCGCTTCGGGATCGTAATTCAGAAAAAAACCAATAGATGGCGCTGTGCTCAATTACATCGCGCAAGCGTTTCGTGTTTTCGGTTTACGTATAATCTTGTCGTTGTCTATAGAAGTTATCTCTTTATAAATAGTATAGAAGATAAAAGAAGATAGATGGCAGACGAGCCGACAAATCACCTGATATTAAGCGATAACCGCATGGACACCTACAACACCATTGGTATGGTATCACAAGTGCGCTGCTTGTCTTTTAACCCCCTTTCCCCTGGATTAGGCCTGTACCCTCACTCACGCAGCGAAACACAGCACATGCACAGCTTCACGCCGGTTTTCTGTGAGGACGTGGTATTACTCCAATCAAGCCGGCCCATTAATGCCGAAGCTTGGCTCTCCCACTGTTAAATGTGGGATACACCCTGTATAAAAGCGTGCTTACTTTCTCGATTCATGCCAAGATCCATACTAATATTATAAATGCGAAAGTAACTCTGTCTGTCTGTCAGTCTGCTACTCTTTCACGCCAAAACTACTCAACGGATTTAAATGAAATTTGGTATACAGATAATCTAGACCCTGAGAAAGGACATAGGCTACTTTTTATTGCGAAAAGGGGGTTGTAAGGGGTTGAAAGGGGGGTAAAAAGTTACTTTTCCACGCGGACGAAGTCGCGGGCGGCCGCTAGTCCTGCATAAAAGCATGCTTACTTTCTCGATTAATGCCAAGATTGTTCATAAAATCACGGATTTCGAGCACGTCCCACGTTTTTTGTAGCGAAAACAACTTTTATTTTCATCCTTCGCTTGGGGTAAATGTTAAGCAATGTTTTGGAGGATGTTGTAACGATTTAAAAGGGTTTCTGGTGGATTTTATCTTTGAATTATGTAGAAACCGTGGGACAGCCACGCTTCGGCATTGGCGGCGACACTTAAGGGCCTACACGAATGAAATTAGCGCCGCCAACCTATTTACACTGATTGTGGCGAAAATACGATATTTTTAAAGAAAGCAAAACATTACAGACTTAGATAATAGTAAATTGAAAATTTAATTTTTCAAGATGCAATACAATCTATAAAACACGCGATAAGTAACAATAATGTCAATTATTGCTGAAAGTGGCCGTTTTTAAAGTGAAAGAACAGGAGACCTATTTTTGAATTGTCGTCTCACTAAAAAATGTGTGACTCGCATGATTTTTGACATCCGCATTTTTGAATCATTCGAAAACGAGCGATTTGCAACGAGTGGTGTAAACCACTCGTTTCCGCTAGGCGAGTGGTCGCATTTACGTCAAATATTAACGAGTTAACACTATAAAGTCCATTTTACGAAAAAAGTCCCCTGGGAGCGGCGCCACTTGTCATACAAATAGGCTTTCTATCTCTTTCCCACTCATTACGTAGACTGCCATGTCATTTTAGTTCATCAAAAATCCGGGGGACTCTTTTTGTGAAAAGGATTATACTTTGACAAGATTGGCGACACACTAAGCGAGTGATTTCAAAAATAGGGAAAATTATGAATCATGCGACTCACGCGACGTGACTTGCAAAACGAGTAGTTTTGTTTGGACGAAGCGAAAATTCAAAAATAGGTCTCCTGATACTACTTGAATAAACTTTCAAGTAGTATCTGTTCTGTCACGCTTTTACGTATTTTAAGAGTGCCTAGAGGGACCACGTTATTATCTACATAGTCCAGACATATCTCTTGGAATCTGACCCTGTACGACATAGGCTCGTCCGGTGAAGGTCGTAGGTTCAATCACATTCCACATACTTGGATAGGACATTATGGCCAGCGGTGTAGGCTAAAATTTTGGTGTAATTTCGACATTCTAACATGTGTGAATAAGCTGTGTTTAGCCGAGTGAGTGAGGGTACCGGAGGCCCAGTCGGGGGAAAGGGGGTTAAAGGCTGGCAGCGCGCCTGTGACTACTGGTGTTGCAGGTGTCTATGGGCGGCGGTAATCGCTTACCATCAGATGATCTGTCAGCTTGTCTACTAAGTTTTAAAAATAAAATTATAAATATAATTACCTAAATATTTTCTTACTTTCGATTATCGTTAAAATTATACAGGTTGTATCCTATCTCATACTTATAAGGCCATCGTGAAAGCAATGGCTTGGAAACACCTTTTCCACACGGATGGCTTGATCTTTCAGACATATGATGGTTCTGAAATGCTCTTTTAGTCGAGTGGTTAAGTAGGGCAGGAAAGCTTAACCTTTAGATACTGTTTTGATTATGTTGATTAATTTGTGCGTCATCTTTGCGCGTCATCAAGGGATGGTACTAAGGCTGGAAGCTTGGGGGAAATTCGTCCAAGACTTTTTAAATATTTTGCAGGGTAGTGTCCTTTTTTTTCCCAGGGGAAACCATCATGGCCTTCACCTTGCCACATGTGGGGGACAAGGTGGTGTGTGGGACTCTAACCCTAACCAAAACCCCTGGGGTGTCCATCTCAGCGCAATCGCAGTCGGATACCCCACAGCCAGGACTGGACCGTACCGCAAATCGCGCTCGCCACTTTGAGCCAAATTTTGGCGCAATGCAGCCCTTCCCAAATGCCCGACCTACCAGGACGCAGTAGGATATTTTCTCTCGCGGAGTCGTGATACTGAGCAAGCCACTCCCCAGTAGTGGGTATGCTCACGTACTCCGAAGCCCGTTTAGTCGCCTCTTACGACAGGCCGGGATTACCTTGGCAGTATTCTTAACGCCCCTAATAGCCACAGGGCAGGTTAGTGTCTTAGCCCAACTTACTTATATTATTTGTTTTTAAACCCCGAAGCAAAAACGACGGGGTGTAAATAAGTTTGACGTGTCTGTCTGTGTGTCTGTCTATGGCATCGTAGCTCCCAAACAAAAAACCCGATTTTGATTTTGTTTGAAAGAAGAGTAAAGGGGAAGCTAAGGGGGAAGTGTTCTTAGCTATGTTGGATAAAATGGCAGCCGTCACGAAAATATGGATTGTATGTTTGACCACAACTCCCACAATATGGGTATCATATAAAAGGGCTTGAGTACCGCACCGCATTCCCATCATAGTAGCGATGACTTGATTTCTATGATGGAGGCCTTCGCCCTGCAGTGGGACAATATATAAGCTGATACTTAGGTACTTATATCAATCACTTGCGTTGAATTTTTTGATCATAAAATCCCTAATACAGTGTAAATGCGTTAAGGGGCTATACAAATAAAACTAGCGCCGCCAACCTATTTACACTGATTGTGGCGAAAATATGATATTTTTGAAGAAAATAAAACATTATACAGACTTAGATCCAAGTAGAGATTAGTCAAATTCGTCAAATTACTCAAATAGTCAGATTATTTGACTAATCTCGATATAGAAAAAAAATATTGATACCTACTATCAAAATATTGGTAAATTAGAACCAATGGCCAACATTTTCAGTTAAAAATATAACGTCTAGCTGGTTTTGTGAGCATTCTAAGTTTCATGGGCAAGTCCATTTTAAAAGTATAAAATTTAAAAAAAAATATTTTATCATTGAACCATTTACTTAAACGAAACATTTGATATAGCTACCAAACAAAATTTACTAGATGCGCACACAGAAGTTTGAGTTGTGACGTCACAATTCAATAGCCATTTGTATAGAGCGTTTCTGGGCTTGCCCATAATATGTAGGTACTCTTAAAGTTGTGATATCTCAGGTAATTCAAATGAGAATCAAGTGGTTCTTTCAACGATGTTTCTTAAATTGAGGCGTCTTTTGATTAAACACATAAAAACATTTTAGTCAAATACCCATTGCTACAAGATGGGATGACGACATTCGAAGGCTGGCTGGAGTGGGCTGGATGAGAGTGGCCGAAAATCGGGAGCGGTGGCGTGCATTAGGGGAGACCTATGTCCAGCAGTGGACGAACGTGGGTTGCTGATGATAATGATGATGACCCATTGGTCTAGGAGACATAATGACCGGGTCGTGATACGCGCGTAAACGCGTAGGTTCATTCAACACGTACTTAGTGCGCAAGGAATAATAGATCTCACCCATTGGAAATAAGCTCTATTTCCGCATGCAGGGGCACTAGTTTGTAACAGTGTAGAAGATACTTTTGGCGCTAAGTGTATCTACAAACTTAGCAAATTTTAAACAGAAACTTAAATTGTGTAGTGCTATTGCGGCAAGTTCTAGGAAATTCTATTACTATTGGAGAATCGAAGCGGGACTTCAGACTTCTTGGCACTAACGATGTACAGCCTCTACAATAATAATGTAAACTCCTCGACTCTTATGTCATGAGTATAAGGTTCATATTTGAATGAGATTGTATACTTATTAGTGCACTGTACAAAAGACGTCTCAGTTTTATTAAAATACTAGTGGCCCGCCCTCACTTCGCTTCGGGACCGTAATCAGAAATGAACCAATAGATGGCGCTGTGCTTAATTACATCGCGCAAGCGTTTCGTGTTTTCGGTTTAGGTACCTATAAGCCTTGTCGTTATCTATAGAAGTTACCTCTTTATATATGGTATAGAAGAGTATAGATAGATATATATAGATAGATAGATATAGGTATAGATGGATAGATATAGATAGAAGATAGATAGAAGAAGAAGACTAGCGGCCGCCCGCAACTTCGTACGTGGAGTTAGCTGTTATATGCAACATATTTTTAAAAATTGTAGCCTATGTTTTATTCTGATGTTTAAGCTATACTATTGTAAAGTTTAATTAAAATCCATCCAATAGATTTTGCGTAAAAGAGAAGCAAACATCCATCTATCTATCCATACTTTTCAAACTTTAGCGTTTATAATATTAATGAGATCAGATAAGGGTATTTGATAAGAAACCATGCTGTAGTGACAACCGTTAGAGCCATAAAGTCCTTGAGTGGAGACCGCGACTCGGCAAACGTAGTGTTGGACGCCCAGCTACAAGATGGGATGACGACATTCGAAGGCTGGCTGGAGTGAGCTGGATGAGAGTGGCCGAAAATCGGGAGCGGTGGCGTACATTGGGGGAGACCTATGTCCAGCAGTGGACGAGCGTGGGTTGCTGATGATGATGATGATGATGATGCTGTAGTGGCAGCTACAAGGTTTCTTAATGTTGAGGGGTCCATAGACACCGGGGTCCGTAGCATGTGTATCAGGCTCAGCTAAGGTGTTCGCCCGAAGCGCGAAAGGTCCCTGGTTCGATTCCCGGTCAAGTCAATTTAGGAAACTGCATTTTCTAAGTTCTGGGTTGACGCCCCCAGTTAACTATCGTCACTGGTACTCATAGTACAGGGGTTGCCCTAGTTTGAGACCAGGTTGATTGGTGTGATTGTCTGGCGTATTTATTCTTTAAGTTATCTGCTTAAACAAGGGTAGCGCCATATTAAAAAAATATAATATATGATATAAATAGCATCTTCCAACTGATTGGTCCCTACCGGATTCAATATCGCGTAAAATTGCGTTATAAGCGCTGTTATTGGTCGATTAGACGACCCGTATTAGTGATGTTGAAGATGTTTTTATATCGATAATAGTAGCCCGCCCTCACTTCGCTTCGGGACCGTAATTCAGAAATGAACCAATAGATGGAGCTGTGCTAAATTACATCGCGCTAGCGTTTCGTGTTTTCGGTTTACCTATAAGCTTTGTCGTTGTCTATAGATGTTATTTCTTTATAAATAGTTAAGAAGATAAAGACAACAGGGTGTATCTGAGATATTCTTTGAGAAGTCTCAAAAATTAAACAAACACCTATTCACTTTAGGCGCGACCGACAGCCCTCTATGTAGGGGGCGTTTTAGCACCGAAGAATCAGTCGCAGTAGTCCTAGAATGCGATGCTGTGACAAGACAACGAAACGAAATCCTCGGATCTGCGAGGTCACTCCGCGAAGCCTGTGAAGATCCCAGGAAGCTTCTGCGCTTCTGGGCGGAGTTAGGCTGGCTAGAATAGCCAGGACACCACACGCACACTGGACCAAATAGTCTAAGTGCGGAAACAGGAATCCACTTTACATTACATTACATTACATCCACCTCGTTACACATTCTAGGCACAAAATATAAAGGACACAGAAAGTAAACTGCCCACTAAGAGCTAAAAACATGTCATGTACTCAGCGCATGCGCACTAACGGGCAAATACGGCCTTTTCTACCACATTAATCCTAACTTATGACATAAGATTGTCGAACTGTTGAGGTCTGTGGTAGAGTTTGGGTAGAGGCCGCTCGCTTATGTACTCATGCCGGGCAACAACCCTAGCATATGTCAACGAACTCTTCTAAATTCAAAATTAAGGCTGAGTCTCCTTTCTGTGTCCTTTATATTTTGTGTTCTAGGTTTGCTAAGCTAGTCAAAAGTTGTAAGCAATCCGAAGCACACCCATACATACATTATGAGCAATTTTTCCTGACCTTTACGAAGTTCCTTCATAAAACAAAGACTGTCTTTAAAACGGAATACTAAATCACAAAGTCAATAAAATTACCATAACCTTGTTCCGGAGTTTGAAAATAAGGAATTTTGGGTAAGTAGGGATGTTACGAATGTCAAAATTTTCACATTCGCGAATGCGAATGTTTACGCCGCGAATGTACGAATGCGAATGCGAATGTTAAGTTCATCAAATGTAAAATCATGTAAATCAATCATTTTTATTACTTAAAAGACAAAAAACATACAAAATGTAATGTAATGGCTCGACCGGAGTGATACCACTGCCTCACAGAAAACGGCGTGAAGCAGCCCCTGTGCTGTGTTTCGCCAAGTGAGTGAGGGTACCGGAGGCCCACCCGGGGGAAGGGGATAAAAGGTTGGCAGCGCACTTGTAACTCCACTGGTGTTGCAAGTGTCCATGAGCGGCGGCATTGCTTACCATCAGGTGATCCGCCTGCTCGTCTGCTACCTATCACATAAAAAAAAAAAAAAAAAATGTACTACCTTTACAGACATTCAGTAGTCAAAAATAAAGGCAAATTATATTTTAAGAACAGACAGTGTCAGTCTAGCAAGATCAAGAGTCACGAGTTCACGCACGCACGACCTGCACACATTCGCATTCGCATAACATTCGCATTGATTTAAGCGAATGCGAATGTCGATGCGAATGTCAAAAACGATGCGAACCATTCGCATAAGCGAATGCGAATGCGAATATTCGTAACATCCCTGCTTACAAGATGTTTGAGGTTATGTAATGACGTCATTTAAATAATATATGTGAACTGTCTAAATATGATATGAATACGACACGGCTACCAATTACTCAGAGCTTGGGGTAATAAACACCCCTTGGTCTAGTGGTTTAACGGGTCATGACTACCGGGCCCAGAGTTTGATTCCCGGATCAAGCAAAACATATCTTCTATCTATCGTCTTCATCTACACTATTAATAAAGAGGTTAATTTCATATTCCACGCCAAGGCTTAGAGGTAAACCGAAAACACGAAACACTTTCGTGATACAATCAACGTCCAGCGCCATCTATTGATAGACAGTGGAACTACTTACTTAATAAATTCACACACACATCATACATTGACCTGACTCCGTACTAAGTAGCTTAAGCACTTGTGTTACAGATATCAGACAACAGAGGATCACAAAAATACTTAAATACATTACACCCAGACACTGAACAAATACAAGTGTTCATCACACGAATGTTTGTCCAGGGTGGGTATCGAACCCACGAACCTTTCCGACCAGTCTACTATATTATGTAATATGTATTTGAATTTTCGAACATAGCTCGGGTTTGTAATCACCGCACCGCATTAGGCAAGCGTGGTGATTAAGCCTAATCCCATCATGGTAGCGATGACTTGATTTCTATGATGGAGGCCTATTGCCCTGCAGTGGGACAGTATATAGGCTAAAACATCATCATCATCAGCCTGTTGCAGTCCACTGCTGGACTTCGACCTTTCCAAATGCTCGCCATTTTGATCCATCTTCGGCTACTCGCATCCAGCTCCAGCCAGCCCTCTTGCGCAGATCGTCACTCCATCTGGCCTGAGGCCGTCCTACACTACGTTTACCAAGACGCGGTCTCCACTCCAGAACTCGTTTACCCCAACGGTTGTCAGTTCTGCGGCAGATATGGCCAGCCCACTGCCACTTCAGGCTAATAACTTTGCTTTTATTTACATACTAGTGGAGTGGCCCGCCCTCACTTCGCTTCGGGACCGGAATTCCGAAATGAACCAATAGATGGCGCTGTGTATAATTACATCGCGCAAGCGTTTCGTGTTCTCGGTTTACCTATAAGCCTTGTCGTTGTCTATTGAAGTTATCTCTTTATAAATAGTATAGATATAGAAGACTAGCGGCCGCCCGCGACTTGGTCCGCGTGGAAAAGTAACTTTTTACCCCCCTTTTAACCCCTTACAACCCCCTTTTCGCAATAATAAGTAGCGTATGTTCTTTCTCAGGGCTTAGACCACCTGTGTACCAAATTTCATTTAAATCCGTTCAGTAGTTTTGGCGTGAAAGAGTAACAGACAGACAGAGTTACTTTCGCATTTATAATATTAGTATGGATATAGAAGAAGATAGATAGATATCTAGATAGAAGATAGATAGATACCTATAAATTATACCCGTGTGAAGCCGGGGAAAGTAGCTAGTTGCAAAACAAAATAAGACGCTTTACAAAGTTAGCTTGTTTTGGTGACACGACCCCGCTCTAGTTTGGATCGGTATTTGTGGTATCTATAGATTTCTGGACATATACATAGTAACATATAATTATGGCTGCATAGATATGCCCGATAGCATATCGAGTGAAAATTGTTATAGTATACAGATAGGCAGTGAAATACAGTTATCAAGTAGGTAGACCATAGCGCTACCTTCAGTTGACATCGAAAACTGACATAACGTAAACTATTGCTCTGTCTCTTTCAAATGCATCACAATGAAAAAGACAAAGCAATAGTTTTCGATAGCGAGGATAGTATTTCAAACTCATGGTAAGGCTACAGGTACGTACCGCCACACAGCAAAGGAGGTATACAAAATTGTCAAATTTCTTCAAACGACTCTCATCTTACTGTCATATTCATTAGGTTGAATATCGATTGAGGAAATTTGACAGGTTGTGGTAACCTGATGTGTGGCTGACTGTACCTACATACAGATTAGTAGTGAGTGGAAAATTGTTTTTTCTACAAACTAATTGACAGACCGAATGGCGCATTTGGTAGTGACCCTGCCTTTGAATACGCCAAAGGTAGTGGGTTCGATTCCTACCCTGGACAAACATACGTATGATGAACACTTGTGTTTGTTCAGTATCTGGGTGTAATATTAGTATTTAAGGAGCTATATCGACGAAACTAGCGCCGCCAACCTATTTACACTGATTGTGGCGACAATATGATATTTTTAAGATAGTAAAACTCTACAAACTTATATGTAAGTAAATTGGATTTATTTATAACACGCGACAAGTAACAATAATGTTCACCATTGCCAAAAGTGGCCGTTTTTAGCAATAATGAACATTATTGTTCCTTGTCACGTGTAAAAAATATTATACCGTCGCCACAATCAGTGTAAACAGGTTGGTGGCGCTGGTTTCGTCGATATAGCCCCTTAAATACTCATATTACACCAAGATACTGACAAACACAAGTGTTCATCACACGAATATTTATCATTGTACCCCCTTATGAAATATATTTGTGTTTCCTCTGTTGTCTGATATCTGTAACACAAGTACTTGAGCTACCTTTTAGTACGGAGTCAGGTTAATGTATGACATTCCAAGACAGAGGGGGCGTCTTTTCCTAACACTGGAACGTACAAACCCAGAAGACCTACTGTCTTTACGTATCATCATCAGCAACCCAAGCTCGTCCACAGCTTGACATAAGTCTCCCCTAATGCACGCCACCGCTCCCGATTTTCGGCCACTCTCATCCAGCTCACACCAGCCAGCCTTCGAATGTCGTCATCCCATCTTGTTGCAGGGCGTCCAACACTACGCTTACCGAGTCGCGGTCTCCACTCAAGGACTTTACGGCTCCAACAGTTGTCAGTTCTGCGGCTAATGTGACTAGCCCACTGCTACTGTCTATACGTATACTGTGGACTTATTAACTAAATGCACGATACTGTCGACTGATTCATATCAGTAACTCATGATAGGGCGGCGTTTCAGCGATTGCTACCTCACTGAAATACTGAAATAATGGTGCAATGACAATTTTATAAGGGGTTATAAAAATATATAATCTAGGAGCTTTCAGTACTTACAATAAATTAAAAACAAACAAATGTTTGTGCAATAAAGTTTTATAAATAAACTAGTGGCCCGCCCTCACTGAAGGCCACGAGTTTCACACACCAAAGAACAAACTTTCAGGGGTAAATACGCGTTTAATTTTCCAAAAGTTACAATATTTTCATTGTTTACATTAGTGCAGCGCTACGAGGTAATTTTCGAGAGGAGGGAATTTTTACAATTAATTTTACAAAATGCGCGCGCTTGCGGAAAACTACGTGCGCCACAGACTATAAATAGTTCCGCGCACAGATAATAAATGGCTGTGTTATTCAAACCTATACGGCCTTACAATTTGATATCAATTACATACAGCCAACTATTAATTATTTATAAAAATATAACAATAAAATTAAGAAAACAAAATAATAATTATATACATTATGAGCCGTCGCTAACAATCCCCACCCCAGTGCTGGTTCAGCACTCCAAACCCATAGGTAAGGGAGCGACGCGCGCCGCGGATCGGCGAAGTACCCCGGTCGACGTCCGTACCTCCTCAACACGAGCTCGTCCGTCTTTGCCTGGGTATACCTTTTCAATGATCCCTCGCGGCCATACATTTCTAGGTGAATCAAGATCTGTAATTAAAACTAAATCACCTATCTTCAAAGGTGTCTGTTCCTGCTGCCACTTGGTCCTGGGAATCAACGTCGGTAAGTACTCCTTAATCCATCGCTGCCAATATGAGTCAGCCAATCTTTGTGCCTGTCTCCATTGCTTCCTAAGGTACAGGTCTGAGTCGTCGAAGACGCCCGCGATTGGCAGGTTCGTCGATGAACCTATTAAAAAGTGATTAGGAGTTAAGGATTCCGGACTTCCTGGCTCCACAGACACGTGAGTTAATGGTCTGCCATTAACAATGTTCTCCACTTCCAGTAGGAGTGTCCTCAGTACTTCGTCTTTCGGCGCTCGTTCCTTTAATATAACACGCAACGATGTTTTTACACTGCGTATTAGGCGTTCCCACGCCCCACCCCAATGCGGGCTGACAGGCGAAACGAACGTCCAATGGGCTCCATTGTTCACAGCTTCCATTTTCAGAGCATAATCATCAGGACAGTAGCAGTAGACCGCAACAGCTGGATCCAGAAGGAAAACTTCGTCAGGAACAGGTAAGTCGGTAACACTTTGAACCATTCCTAATAATCACTAACCTTTTCGTTTTTGTATTTCAGGTCCAGGAGCAGCCAGCAGGACATCACGTGGCCAACAAGATGTATCCGACTCATACAAGAAGTTCGGCCCACGTAACCATTCATTTAAAAACGAATCGTAATTAAAAGCATCCCTTGTCGCTATATCAGCTACGTTTAATTTAGTAGGGATGTACCTCCACTCCGACGCATTTGTGAGATCATCAATCTCCCCAAGGCGGTTGGCTTCGAATGTCTTATAGGTGCGCGTATTGTTGCGCAGCCAATGCAATACGGTAGTGGAGTCAGACCAGAAAGTTCTGGTACTAATTTATGTTCTTTAGCTATAGTGTGGGCAAGCCTCGCTGCTAACACTGCCGCTTGTAGCTCCAAACGTGGTATGGTTACCGGTTTCACCGGTGCAACGCGGGATTTACTTGCAATCAGGGCAACGCAGATCTTATTTTCTACAGAAAGCCAACGCCAATAAGCGACCGCGCATATGGCTTGCTGTGATGCGTCGCAAAATATATGCAGTTGCAGGTTCCTATAACTGCCAGGGGGTTCGATGCTAGGGGAAGACGATAAATCAGTCGTAGCAGTAGCTTCTTGATTGTCGTAGCATTTTGCAACGTAGTCGCTCGTAGCTGCGCCAGGCTTCTTCGTAGCACAGGGAGTGCCCGTTACAACAGTGACTGGTTTACCTTCCATCTCACTCTCACTCAGCGAATTGATTCGGTGATAACACCTGGGGATTCGAACCTTATCAATTGTCTTTAGAAGTGTTATCCATTCGCGCCATTTTTCGTATATACCATTTGGAATGGCCGCGTCCCAGCTAATACTCAATCGCCAAGTATCTTGCAGTAGTATCTTGCCTTGAATAGTGAAAGGAGAAAGAAACCCGTAGATGTCAAATATTGACATAATTACGCGAAGCATAATTCTTTTGGTAGGCCTCTCCTTACCTTGCATAATCGCCTCGGGAATGCGTTTAAAAGAGACGTCGAACGCTAACTCGTCAGTACTTGGATACCAGATCAATCCAAGTGTACGCTCGCCGTCACATTGTTGTTCAACTTTGAACCTTACAGCTGCACTTCCTAAGGTGTCTTTTGGTACGGAGTCCAGTACTTTTATGCTATTACTGGTCCAATTTCGCATATGAAAACCTCCGCTTTCATGTATCTTAGATACATTATTCACCATGTCGATTGCTGTCTTCTCATCGGGTAGACTCTGTATGTAATCGTCCATGTAATGTGAGTTAACAATGGCATCGACTGCCGCTGGCATTGTAGACTCGTATTGTTGCGCGTTTTTATTTTTCACGTACTGGGCAACAAAGGGCGAACACTTCGCGCCAAATACCAGCGACGTCATAGCGTAAGTACGTACCTCGTCTGTATGCTTGTCCCTCCATAGGAACCTGAAGGCGTCCTGATCCTCCGGAATGATTTTTATTCTAAGGAACATATCTTGTATGTCACCTGTGACTGCTACTCTGTTCTCTCGAAACCTCAGCATTATTCCGTACAGAGAGGCAAGCAAATCTGGTCCCTTTAATAAATAATCATTAAGGCACAAACCTTCACACTCGTATGCAGCATCAAAGACAAGGCGTAATTTTCGTTTGTTCGGGTTGTCGACGCCGAAATGTGGTAAGTACCACGCCTTTTGGGGGCGTCCAATTTCCTTTAGTTCCCGAGCAAAATCGTTATCCAACAAATGGTTAATCCTTTCTTTGTATCTTTCAGCATAACCTGAATCCTTTTCCATCTTTCGTTCCACTCCCCTTAACCTTTTCAGAGCCCCAGGATACGAGTCCGGCATCGAGCACTTGGAGTCCTTCCAAGGCAAGCCGACGTACCACCTGCCGTCTTTCAGCTGAGCGGTGCGTTCGAGTTGCTCGACCGCTCGGGCATCCTCTACGTTTACTCTAGGCTTACCTGCCACTCCCATGGACTCGAGCGCAAAGGCGCGACGCACCTCATCATGCAACGCTCGCAGCTCCTGCTCCTCCGCCAGCTCGGACACGTGCAGGACGGCGCGGACGCCACGCGAGGCGCCGGCTCCACCGGGTAAGTAAACACTGCCGTGGATGCTCCAGCCTAGAGGGGTGAGGGTCGCGGACGGCTCATTCGGTTTACCTAACATAACATTAAGAGGTAACAACAGATTAAAATTATCTTGACCTATCAAGATTTCAGGTTTGCTATCAGCATTACACAATTTACTTTTAATATCTTTCAGATGCGGATACATATCTAATTTCACAATAGACAACTTTTGAACAGGCAAGTTTAGTTCTTTAATACTACGAGCTTTAAGATTATAAACCTTATTGTCCATACCAGAGAGTTGCAAATTCACTACATTAGTATCGTACACCAGTTCGTTACCACGCCACGGGCCGCACACTCGCATGGTTTCTTGGCTCCCGTGCAGTCCAGCTCGAGCGGCGAGCTCACTACTCATCAGAGTGACGGTCGACCCGTCATCTAGCAACGCACTTGTATCTATGTAACCGCCGTCACAAGTATGCACACGCACCGGTACTACCTTTAGTAGCACTTTACACACACTCGCGTTAACATGCGTCACTGTAGCTGGTTCCGTGGTAGCCGTAGTCGCAGCTGAGTCGCCTGGCGACGCCTGCGACTCCTGTCGCGGCTGCGGGCGGGCCTCGATGTTATTGAAGGAGTAGTGCAGCAATCGGTGATGCGCGCGACCGCAGTTTTCTTTGTCGCAGGCGGGCGCGGGACAGGATTCCTTCATATGCTTAGTTCGTAGACATTTGAAACATATACCGTAGCGTTTAACATGTTGCCATCTCACTTTACATAGCGACTTCTTGAATTTCTTACAATCGACGAGACTATGCTTAGCTATACGGCAGAATCGGCACTTATCGTCTTCGCTGTGATTCTCCGATTGTACTAAGACTGTATGTGTTCTATTGTGGTAGTCGCTATGTCTACGTCTAGTATCTACGCGCTCACTAACGGCATAAATGTTAGCCGTAGTAGATATTTTGACTGCCTCTGCGTTCAAAAAATCCGACAGTATGTCTAATCGTGACTTTACTTTAGCTTGTATCAATTCGTAGCTGTAATCGGACCACTTAGAGAGCAGAACCGTCGGCAACTTAGATAATATAATATTCACTATGCTCATACCTTGTATGTATTCTTCTCTGCCGACGGCCCGCACGGCCTCCACATAGTTCTGCACTTTAACAGCGAACGGTACAATATCTCGCGTATAGTCTTGCGGTACAGGAGGAAGTTTCTTAAGGTCCTGTGTTAAACGAGATAATATATAATCAGGGTTACCGAATCGCATCTCTAGTGTAGCCATTATACGATCAGATGAAGTGGCACTGATTAGTAGCGCCGACACGGCTTCCTTGGCCGGTCCGCGCAAACATTTCCTTAATCTCCATAAGTTTTCCTTCGTACTGAAGTGACACACTTCGGTCGACTCCTCAAACGCTTGCTTAAACTGAAGCCAGTCCATCGGGTCACCTGAGAACTCTGGTAAGTCTTTTGGCGTACTCAAGCGACTAAGCAACTTGGAGTCTGATTGGTGGACGGGTGGTGCAGCACTCAAGTTTTGCAATGCTGCCGCCAGCATCTTAATAGTAGAATCGTCTGGGACCGCTGAACTAACCGGTTTGTTTTGCTTAGGTTTATTATGAGACGACTCTAGCTGACTTTCTCCAACCATTCCTCGACATCGCAGCGTGTGGACACCTCATCATCCTTGTGTGAACTGTATGCTTCTTCTTCTAGGTTCGCTAGATCAGTTTCTAACTGTTTATCAATTAATTTGATACTTATCTCTGCCTTTTTTCTTTCAGCTTCCAGCATTAGGGCCTTCCGCCGTGCTTCGAGTGCAACACTCGATCTTATGGAGCGACGGCCGGATGACGTAGCAGTTGACAAAACTTTAGGTGGCGGACAACATTCCGCCTTAGGTGGTGGACTATATTCCACACTGTGTTGCGGATGGGGTTCCGCCTTGTGTGGCGGACATGATTCCGCCTTGCCGCTGCTAACTGGATGGACAACAACTGCCTCCTCATTTCTATTTTGTAGTTGTTGTTGTTCAAGGCATTCCTTTTCGCGACGAGTAACGCTGCGCGTATTTACCATTTTCTTCGGCGTTGAATAAAACATTATGCGGCTCGAATGGGCCAAAAAATGAAGGCCACGAGTTTCACACACCAAAGAACAAACTTTCAGGGGTAAATACGCGTTTAATTTTCCAAAAGTTACAATATTTTCATTGTTTACATTAGTGCAGCGCTACGAGGTAAATTTTCGAGAGGAGGGAATTTTTACAATTAATTTTACAAAATGCGCGCGCTTGCGGAAGACTATGTGCGCCACAGACTATAAATAGTTCCGCGCACAGATAATAAATGGCTGTGTTATTCAAACCTATACGGCCTTACAATTTGATATCAATTACATACAGCCAACTATTAATTATTTATAAAAATATAACAATAACATTAAGAAACCAAAATAATAATTATATACATTATGAGCCGTCGCTAACACTCACTTCGCTTCGGGACCGTAATTCAGAAATGAGCCAATAGATGGCGCTGTGTCCAATTACATCGCGCAAGCGTTTCGTGTTTTCGGTTTACCTATAAGCCTTGTCGTTGTGTATAGAAGTTATCTCTTTATAAATAGTATAGAAGAAGATTATATAGATAGAAGAAGATATAGACTAGTGGGCGCCCGCGACTTCGTATATACGCGCGGAGTTACACTTAGTGCCTCGTTCACCGTCTCTAAGTGAAGTTTCAAGTAATTTACTCCTCAATTTAAGTGGGTTTGGAGGAAACTGGCCCCTGTTAACAATTTAAATATTTTCAACCGACTTCAAAAAAGAAGGAGGTTCTCAATTTTCTCCGAACCCACTTTAATTGACAAGAAAATTACTTGGAACTTTACTCAGAGATGGTGAACGGGGCCCTTACTGTCATATTTTGGACAATTGACATAATTCATATTTATAAATGGCAGCCTATGTGTTATGATAGGATACTGGTACGGATCACCTGATGATAAGCGATGGCCGCCGCCCGTAGACACCTGCAACACCAGTAGTCACAAGTACGCTGCCAACCTTTAACTCCCTTTCCTCTCTACTGGGCCTAGTTCACTCGGCCAAACACTGTCTTCTTCGAGGCCGTGATCTCCGGTCAAGCCGGCCCATTCATGCCGAAGCGTACCTCTCCCACGGTCAGAAAAACTTTGCAAAAGCCTTCATTGGTGCCGAGACTTTAAAGTCTTTCTCGCGGTATAGATTTCTATGATCGTTATGGCTGCCAATAACACATGGAGTGTTAAATTCATAGCCCCATTGCAGTTCCCATTAAAATAGCGCATAGTTTAACGTGCAGTATGGCCACAGTGCTAATAAAATCAGTAGCTTTAATATGTAATCTCACGATGGCCTTTAGTATAATAATCATAATCATAATAATCATAATCATTTATTTATTCATAATAATTGTCGAGGACAAACCTCCTTGCCGCTTAGGCATAGTTTATAAGTCTAAAAAAGTAAAATACTTTGGTTTTTGACATCTTATATCTCTGACACTTTTTGCCTACCAATATGTAAAATTAGTTATTTTTATCTTTTGTAAATATATTTCTTTTACCCCCTCAACGGTGTCTCCTTTCCTGTCCGCCACAATAATAATAATCATAAATTGAGACAACATCACATACATTGTCCTGGTCCCAAACTAATATTTTCCCTTGTACAGTGGCCAGCACATCAAGTTACTACAATCTGTCAAATTTCCTCAGTTGATATTGAACCAAACACGTTTGACATAAAAGTGAGGTTCGATTGAAGAAATTTGACAGATTGTAGTAACTTGATGTGCAGGCCACCGTACTATGGAAACCAGAAACAACGAAGAAAGCACATACACCCACATATATCTGTTTCATCAACAAACATTTAGGTATCTTGGTGCGGGAATCGAACCCGCGTCCCTTGCGTCAACCGGCGCACAAACCACTATGGGTCGTCGATTTAGTTTTATTTTATTTCATGATATAAAGAAGCTTACGAAGAGGACGCGGTGCAACGAATAGAAAACGATTGCTGACGCCTATAGGTACACACCCGCAACACAAAGTCACAAGTGCGCACAAGACTATAGGAAGCCCAATCTGGAGAAAATGGTATTAAAATGTGAGCAGTTGTGACATAGAAGAAGTCTTGGAATGGCTTACCATCAGGTGATCCGTCTGCTCGCCTGCCACATACCTATCATAAAAGAATTCTCATCGGGCCAGTTGTTAAGCTACCAACTTACATATTTTATGTCAAGCTACTGACAATCTTCGTATTATGGTAAACCATTGGGATGGTAATAAAATTGAAGTGTGTAAACGCGGTTATATGGCCAGGAATTGCATTAAAATATTGTATGGATGAAACTCCGGTGAGATATAAAAATGTAGATGGAATAGGGAAAAGAGAGTGCACATGTGTTTGTGCACACACTTAAGCACTATAATATCCTGCGCGCGTGCTGTAACTATAACTCCAAACTGGAATTCAAGACCAAAAAATCTACGACAGATACGTCACTGTCAAATCTGTTAAAGTCACTTACTTACTTATGTCATTTTAAAGTGACGTTTTCAGGTTTCGCCAACTTTTTGGCATTATTTTTGTTATTATGCAGACTAAACTGTCAAGTTTCCATACATTGTTAAAATGTTGTGGGTAGATACCAAATGTTATTAACACCTGAAGTGTTACAAGCGAAATAGCTTAAAATGTGAAAAAAGTAAATAAAATTATTTTTTTAAATTATAGAATCAAAATTACCAATAAATAAATTACATCAGCGAGTGTTTTTAGAAAAAAGGGGTATACTATGGTACAATCATTTTATTGCAGTAGCAACATTGTAGCAGCGTTTTTGGTCTTGAATTCCAGTTTTGTGTATACTAATGACAACGCTTTTGGGATCACTTTTTCAAACGCTTAGAGATTATTTATAATATAGGAAGGCATACGAGCAAGCGGGTTCCCTGATGGTAAGTGAACACCGCCGCCCATGGACATCAGCTACACCAGAAGGAATGAGGATGCGTCGTCCTATTTAGTAATAAATACTTACACAAACATTAACAATAAGTTTGTGTTTATCTATTTGTTTCTAACTATCTGTACTGTTTACCTATACAATAAGAGACTTCTAAACTTCTTTAAACAACGAAAAACCTTATAGGTAAACCGAAAACACGAAACGCTTGCGCGATGTAATCGAACACAGCGCCATCTATTGGTTCACTTTTGAATTACGGTCCCGAAGCGAAGGTAGACCAATAGCTTTTAATAAAAGTAAATGTTAGCACCTAATTCTAGTTATTGCGACAGTCCTGAAGTACCGAGAACGCCAATGTTTTATTATTACACACACAGGTCATGACCCGAAGTTCACACCCACCTCGCATGCAGTCACTTCGTTTATTAATTCATTTTAAAACAACACACCACTTTAATAAAACCATAGACAGACATGCAACACTATTACTAGAAATGGCGTGAAGTTTTTATAAAATAAATGAAGTACGATCAGTCTATATGTCGCAGCCCGATCGTATAATCCGCCGTATTACATTACGCGTAGCTGTTTTCCAACACAGGGCCGTTTTGAAATGCGGCGGTTTAACGATTAGCCGGATTGAATGCGGCTGAATAAAAAACGGCCGGAATGTATTCGGCGCCATACGTCATTCAATACGGCCAGCCATGATGTAATTAGGCGGGAGATTAGCCGCCTCTTTGGCAGTTTTTAGGTCCGATTCTTAATACTCTTGACGCTGCCAGACTTTGTTTTATTAGAAAAAACTACTTGTATAGGTGAGGGTATTTATTTATGTTCACCCTTTTATGATAGGTTAGGTTAGGGTTATTTTTTTTTTATGACCACCCGGAATAAAATTACTTAAGGATTTCTGGGTGGTCTTAAAAAAAACCCTTACCTAACCTTTGTGTTGTGGCAACACTTCTCATAATAAGTTGTAGTACGATGTGGCTAAACGTCACCCGCCTTATTGAAGAACGTATCTCAATGACAATGCGGCTAATCGTTGATCCGCCGCATTTCAAAACGGTCCTGGGTTAGAAAACAGCTAGCCGTGATGTAATTCGGCGGATTATACTATCCGGCTACGACATATACTGTCCTATTGCAGGGCAAAAGCCTCCATAGAAAACAAGTCATCGCTACGATGGGGTTGGGCTTAATCACGCTTGCCTAATACGATGCGGTGACAAACCTTAACATTTTGCCGTAAGTAAGTATGTGTTTTTTTTTTGTTTATTTTTTTTTTTTATTAGTTCTATATCACTGGTTCTTAACCTTAAAGTCATGAGGGACCATTTTACCAAATGTCTGTCGTGTCAGGGACCACACACTTTGGACATGCGTTGCAGCGCCGTGAGCGTTGTGTTGACTTTGATGTTGACTCGACTCATCACCGTCACGTCACTTGTTAATACGATGTCTTCGCGGACCACTTGAAATGCCGGGGACCACCAGTGCACAGTGGTCCGCGGCATCACTGTTCTAGATGGTGAAAAATTCTATTACTAAAATCTAGAAGAGTTAAATTTGTCGCATAAAACCTGTCTTTCTCTCTCTCGAAACTCGACGTTGGTAAAGTTAAACGTTTTGGCACGATAGCCGCCATTACTTATTATAAAAAAAAATATCAGCTCGACATTGGCAATGAATACACTATCATAATACCTAGATATGACCTAAAACTATATTTGTTTTATTATGAAATCCTACGGGTTCGCATCCGACAGACAGCGTCCGACGCTGGTTTACAAAGATAATATGAACATTTATGATAAGCTAACATACATCCAAGCTTATAAAAATATGTAGGTATACTTAGTTGAGATCTTCAATTATTTCATTCAATAAAACTACTTATTAAAAAAATCTACCATTAGTAGCTTTTTGAAACCTAACTCGACACTTTTTCTTTTTTTCCAAGAAACGAGAAAAATGTAATATGCACATTTTGTATGTAGGTAAATGTTATTTTTTGAAGCGAATACTCCTTTTAAATGCCGTTTTTTTGTGAAATATGTCACTCATTGAACAAATCAGTGCAGAAATTGATAGAAATTAATGTTTAGAGTCCCAAAGCAAAAAAAGAACAATCGAACCGGATGCGTAAATGTCACCTTTTGTTCCTGACCTCCTCACCTCACATAATCCCATAAAAAACAATACTGAGTACAGTTGTTCTACCGTAAAAAGTTGTGAGATCCATGTGATACCAAGTCGGTTATTCATTTATTCAGTCCCTTTAACGTTAATAACGTTTTAAATATACTGACTCGGCCATCGCATAAAAACGCAGTATTTTTTTTTATTCTAGTAGGTACTTAACAGTCCACAGACTGAAGGTATGTGCCTTTTTTGCTACAATCGTATGAAATAAAAATAAGTAAGTATTACTTATATATTTCACAAGTAATTCACAAGTATCTAATAAGTACATGATATTATTATATACTTAATTAATTGTTAATGTTAACAGATACATCCTGTATCAAGCATGACAAAACGTTTTTACCGTTGAGATCTTAATTTGAAGATAATGATTTATGGGTCGATTTAAAAAAACCTCATTTTGCATTATAAAATCTATTTACAAGTAAAATGAACAATAAGAGTTTTATTGTAAAAAGGAGTATACATACATACCTACTCCTTTTTTTATAGTATAGGAAGGCAAACGAGCAAGCGGGTCACCTGATGGTAAGTGAACACCGCCGCCCATGGACATCAGCTACACCAGAAGGAATGCAGATGCGTTGCCGGCCCTTTAGGAAGGTATAGGCTTGTTTCTTGAAGATTTGGATCCTTCCTACTTGGATCCTACTTGGATTTGGAGAGCAATAAATGCATTTTATTATTATTATTATTTATTTATCCTTTTTACAATAAAACTCTTCTAACACAATCAAAACAACTTTATCAAAAACTTACCTCAAAATTCGATCTCCTTCAAAACTCCACTCAAACAAACACATCCATTTTTAACACAATCAAACACAACACTTAACACAAACACAACACAACACAGCACTAGACGAGAAACTTTCAGTGGGTATATATTTCAGGAGCGACGACGCGACCTGCTCCAACGCTCGGGCAGTTGCGACTGAATTTCAGCTTTCAGGATACTCCTGTGATGTTGTGTGCAGCGCATTTTATGTAATAGATTGCGTAAATGTGAGGATTATTTCTAGAGTTATAAGTTATGTAGACTAAACATAACAAATAATTTGAGGATTCAGGTGGGTACCCACCTGAACCCTACGAGGATTTTTTTAAGTGCAATATTTACTTAAGAATAAATTGCAAAGAATTGCTATACCAAAAATATAAAATTATTCGTTTAGCAGTTGCATCTTAACTAGTGGTCAAATATTTGTAATAATGTTTCCACTGGATATTGTATAGTATACCTACAATATTGATGAGACTATCGTCAGCTCATGGCGAGTTAAGCACTTACGAAATTCGTCGGCTTAAGTTATACATCAAGTTAATTTAAATGTAAAAAAAAGGTAAAGTATGCCTCGGGTATATATACCTTTATATATTGCCTAATGCGGATTGGTGATCACAAACCCGAGCTATAAACATAATTTTGCTCGACCCGGGAATCGAACCTGGGACCCCGAGATCACGAACCGGTACTTAAACCACTAGACCAAACGGGGCGTTAAATATAATTAAATATATTTCTTGACACATAAGATATACTAAATAATAAATAGATATAAATATTAAATGCGATCCTATCTCTAGAAAGTTGATTCTGACGAGAAGATCCGGCAAGAAACTCGCCAGTTACTCTTTCTAATCGCCAAAATTTGTATTACAATGATTTCCTCATACCACTTCCAACAGTCCAATACTCAAATGAAGAATATGGTTAGAAAGCTAAGAATGAGGTAAACCTTTACCATTAAGTAGATCTTAAACTCGTTTGATATCTTAAATACGCTATTATAACTTAAGGATTAAAGCTCACATCCAGAGTCCATTGTTATTTCCAATACACTGGCAGTAAAAGAAAACAGAATCCAATAATAAATTTTCTTACAATAGGTACCAGGCGATCTGGTGAAGGTCGCGGGAGTCCCTTGGATGCGGGTGGCACAGGACCGATCTGTGTGGAGAACTTTGGGGGACGCCTATGTCCAGCAGTGGACGTCTATTGGCTGAAATGATGATGATGAGGTACCAGGCTACTTTTAGGTAAAAGACATTTGATAAGGGTGTAGGGTTAAAACATTGCATGCCCGATTGGGGTAACTGTTGATACCTAGCTTATAAGTAAGTAAGTAAAACATTTATTGACCAAACAAAAAGAGATACAACTGTTGTTTTGTATATAGTAAGACACAGAATACATAGTAAGAAGTAGATTACCATCATATTATTTTGTATAACAGAATTAGTTTATTTTATTAGGTAGGTATATTCTTTTTGGATTTTCTATTCTTTTGTAAATTAAAGGTTTGAATACACTGGTCGGATGGCGAAATTTCCAATTCCTTGCTCGCAAGTGTACATTTACGGAAAATTCTGCTTTTCACAACATTCATTGTTGGCCTGTGACGTCATCTGATATAAAAGAACAGGTAATATGATAATAAACTGGCGGACAAGAAAAATAGGACACCAGGCTATTTTCATACAAACATTAGCTGTTTACAGTAACGAAACAAAGAGTAAGTATCTGTCCTGTGCTGTGTTTCGCCGAGTGAGTGAGGGTACCGGAGGCCCACTCGGGGGGGAAGGGGATAAAGGTTGGCAGCGCACTTGTAACTCCTATGGTGTTGCAAGTGTCCATTGGCGGCGGCAATTGCTTACCATCAGGTGTTTCGCCTGCTCGCTTGCTACCTATCACATAAAAAAAAATCTACTTTTTACTTATTATGTGATGTGGCAGACGGGTAGACGGATCGCCAGGATGGTAAGCGATTGCAGCCGCCCATAGATACGTGCAACATCGTAAAGGCACAAGTGCGCTGCCAACTTTTTAACCCTGGTTGGGCCTCCGGTACCCTCACTCTCTTCCTTCTAATTCTATGCAGGATGTATTTGTAAACATAATATTCCTTAACCACATTTTTGACCAACTATTCTGGACAAATGTTGTTCAGTAGCAATACCATGAATTGACTTCGAAAACTGACATAACGTAAACTATTGCTCTGACTCTTTCAAATGCATCACACAGAAAGAGACAAAGTGATAGTTTTCGACACCGAAAATAGTATTTCAAACTCATGTTAGTGCTACAGAATGGTTGGTAGAACACGTGGTTAATGGGATGTAAATTTTCACAGATACATCCTGTATATTAAATATTATATCTGATTATTTACCTACTAAAGTATAAATTCATGCCGAAGCGTGGCTCCTCCACGGTTAAAACTTTCACTCACTCTTCATCTTCGTATGTCGACACTCGTAGACGCACGCTACGACGTAGCGTCGTAGTTGTTGGACTACGGCGTAGCACGCAGCTTGACAACAACTGAACTTGCTAGAAATGGTTTAACAATTTTTCAACGCCCAATCCATACTATTATACTATATTATACTATATACTATCCATACTTCCATACTAATATTATAAATGCGAAAGTAACTCTGTCTGTCTGTCTGTTACCCTTTCACGCCAAAACTACTCAACGGATTTAAATGAAATTTGGTATACAGATAATCTAGACCCTGAGAAAGAACATAGGCTACTTTTATTGCGAAAAGGGGGTTGTAAGGGGTTGATAGGGGGGTAAAAAGTTACTTTTCCACGCGGACGAAGTCGCGGGCGCCCGCTAGTTTCTTATAAAAAGTAGATATGATGTAGGTACACCTTTATTTTTTCCTCGGACATCTTATTAAATTAATTAATTACCTAAATGACTGCTACAAAACGCTACGACCCGTAGTCAAAGACTATTGTATACCAATACTAGTGGCCACCTGCGACTTCGTACGCCATAGTTTGGACAATCCACACAATATATTTTTATAAATTGTAGCCTATGTGTTATTCTGATGTATATGCTATATTATAAGTTTCATTAAAATCCATTCGGTAGTTTTGCGCGAAAGAGGAGCAAACATCCATCTATACTTACAAACTTTCACGTTTATAATAATTAGTAGTCTTTGTTCGTAGTGTCTTCTTTTTAGTCTATAACTCGTAGCGTCGTAGCTATAAGACAAAAGACTACGACGTAGCATTTTGTAAGTTTATTAAAACTCCTATAATAATGAATAATGGTTTGAAAGACCCAATTTCACACGCTGCCTCCTTTTTTGAACAATTTAAATGAGCACGGATTAGAAATAAAAAGTACGAGAAGAAATTTAAAATTCAAATGAATACGAAAATGAAGTTGTAATTTACAGAAGAAATGCAAGGTTTGCGGATTTCATAAGCTTTTATTTAATAAGTTAGTTTCGAGGAGTGCTTTAATACTTAAAATGTAAAGTAGCTTGTTTTACAAGGGACACAGAGTCGAAAATGGGTTGGAACACATGCGCCATCAGTGCCCGAGTGCGCGTGCACCCGCGCTGTCAATGTGTGCGTGCGCCAAGCGACCTATGTAGGCTGTTACTGTACTGTTCTACATGTGGCCTATAACACCGCGCCGCGTCGCATACTGCGGGCGCCAGAGTGCCCGAGTGCGCGTGCACCCGCGCTGTCAATGTGTGCGTGCGCCAAGCGACCTATGTAGGCTGTTACTGTACTGTTCTACATGTGGCCTATAACACCGCGCCGCGTCGCATACTGCGGGCGCCAGAGTGCCCGAGTGCGCGTGCACCCGCGCTGTCAATGTGTGCGTGCGCCAAGCGACCTATGTAGGCTGTTACTGTACTGTTCTACATGTGGCCTATAACACCGCGCCGCGTCGCATACTGCGGGCGCCAGAGTGCCCGAGTGCGCGTGCACCCGCGCTGTCAATGTGTGCGTGCGCCAAGCGACCTATGTAGGCTGTTACTGTACTGTTCTACATGTGGCCTATAACACCGCGCCGCGTCGCATACTGCGGGCGCCAGAGTGCCCGAGTGCGCGTGCACCCGCGCTGTCAATGTGTGCGTGCGCCAAGCGACCTATGTAGGCTGTTACTGTACTGTTCTACATGTGGCCTATAACACCGCGCCGCGTCGCATACTGCGGGCGCTAGAGTGCCCGAGTGCGCGTGCACCCGCGCTGTCAATGTGTGTATAGCTTATAGAAGTTAGATTTTGTATTAACATTCGAAATTCTATCGCATTTATATTGAATTCTATACTGTGACAATATGGGATACAATCTCTCCCTCATCCAAGATTCCTATCGTAAAACTTTTTCCGAAGTTTTCTGGTTTCTGATCCAATATTTCAGATAAGGTAGGCGTCGGATTATGGTGTTTTTAGTATCGATACTCAAACAGTAATCAAAGGAGGCTGTTTTGACGGATTTTTATACGAACAGCCAAGAAACTCGTCTCCAACCAAAGTATTTCCTTGAACAAATTTTGAACAACTTTTTTTATATTGAGGACAATCAAGATGACCTCACTCCGCCTGATGATAAGCGGCCGTGAGATCCAAATATGATTCTACGACTTTGGAAATTGGCATACTATAAATACAACTTTTCATACAAAGTCCGTGACGTGACTCCATAATTTTATATGATGAAACGAAAAATTTTTCTACGAATTTCTAAACGATTTCGTGGCTTGTTCATTTTGTTTCGGAAGTAGAAAAAAATCGTCGATTTTTGAAAAGTCACAGGACAAAATGTTGTTCAGAATGGTTGGTAGAAGACTTTTTATAAGATACTAGTGGCCAGCCCTCACTTCGCTTCGAGATCGTAATTCAGAAATGAACCAATAGATTGGCAGTGCACTTGTGACTCCACTGGTGTTGCAAGTGTCCATGGGCGGCGACAATTGCTTACCATCAGGTGATCCACCTGCTCGTTTGCTACCTATCCTTTTTTTTTTGTAGCACTAATTGTCCCACTGCTGGGCAAAGGCCTCCCCCAATAGCCTCCACTGCTCCCTATTCCTTGCCAGCGCTTGCCAGTTGGCTACCTATCACATAAAAAAAAAACAGCCGCGCTTCGTCATGAAGAGTCTTCATTGGCGGCGACATTAAACGAATCAAACGAAGCCAAGCGACCTATGTAGGCTGTTACTGTACTGTTCTACATGTGGCCTATAACACCGCGCCGCGTCGCATACTGCGGGCGCCAGAGTGCCCGAGTGCGCGTGCACCCGCGCTGTCAATGTGTGCGTGCGCCAAGCGACCTATGTAGGCTGTTACTGTACTGTTCTACATGTGGCCTATAACACCGCGCCGCGTCGCATACTGCGGGCGCCAGAGTGCCCGAGTGCGCGTGCACCCGCGCTGTCAATGTGTGCGTGCGCCAAGCGACCTATGTAGGCTGTTACTGTACTGTTCTACATGTGGCCTATAACACCGCGCCGCGTCGCATACTGCGGACGCCAGAGTGCCCGAGTGCGCGTGCACCCGCGCTGTCAATGTGTGCGTGCGCCAAGCGACCTATGTAGGCTGTTACTGTACTGTTCTACATGTGGCCTATAACACCGCGCCGCGTCGCATACTGCGGGCGCCAGAGTGCCCTAGTGCGCGTGCACCCGCGCTGTCAATGTGTGCGTGCGCCAAGCGACCTATGTAGGCTGTTACTGTACTGTTCTACATGTGGCCTATAACACCGCGCCGCGTCGCATACTGCGGGCGCCAGTGTGCCCGAGTGCGCGTGCACCCGCGCTGTCAATGTGTGCGTGCGCCAAGCGACCTATGTAGGCTGTTACTGTACTGTTCTACATGTGGCCTATAACACCGCGCCGCGTCGCATACTGCGGGCGCCAGAGTGCCCGAGTGCGCGTGCACCCGCGCTGTCAATGTGTGCGTGCGCCAAGCGAGCAACTTATGTATAGAATATAGACTATTGTATTGTACAGTTGTGCAGGTATAAATAATAAATATTGAATAGATGTATTGAAAGCATTGTCAGTAGGTTATATATTATTCAAGGGAGGGTAGACGCGGAAAACGAGGGCTTCCTACAATTGTAGCAGCGATTGATTTCTAGCTTGGAATCGGAATGTCGTAGGCAGTTGTTCAGGCATACAAGGAAACGGCCAGGTACCCTATGACGTAAGCAGCCAGTGGCACCTTCAATTAATTTCATGACCTTCTTGATACATTTTATATCAATTATGAAGTTACTAGCGGCCGCCCGCGACTTCGTCCGCGTGGAATAGTAACTTCTTACCCCCTTTTTTTTTTTTTTTTTTGTTTACCCAGGGGAAATGCGTTACGCATACCCGTCCACCGGGGGGTGGACGGGTTATGTCGGACTCCCCCCGCTGAAGGCGGGGGTTTACCGACTAAAACCCCTGGGACTCTCCCTCATCGTCCATATTTGGAAGATGTCCTGGGTCCAAGCACGGAGCCTAGCACCACAACATCTTCCCCTTTTAACCCCTTACAACCCCCTTTTCGCAATAAAAAGTAGCCTATGTTCTTTCTCAGGGTCTAGATCATCTGTATACCAAATTTCATTTAAATCCGTTCATTAGTTTTGGCGTGAAAGAGTAACAGACAGACAGAGTTACTTTCGCATTTATAATATTAGTTAGGATGTTATGAGACAACCAATGTCGTTCTAGATTTCACTTGAGTCAATCTCGCGACCTTGTCACACCGGTAAATTTTTATTTTGGACTAGTGGCCCGCCCTCACTTCGCTTCGAGACCGTATTTCAGAAATGGACTAATAGATGGCGCTGTGTCCAATTACATCGCGCAAGCGTTTCGTGTTTTCGGTTTACTTATAAGCCTTGTCGTTGTCTGTAGAAGTTATCTCTTTATAGATGGTATACATAGAAGATATAAAAGATAGAAGATAACGTGTCTCTCTAATCACTCAACCTAGGTCAGAATCAAATCGTTATAGCACGAAAGCGGCCATTAGTAAAAAAAACCAATGTCGTCAAAGGGCTGGAGGCCCACTCGTGGGGGAAGGGGATAAAAGGTTGGCAGCGCACTTGTAACTCCACTGGTGTTGCAAGTGTCCATGGGCGGCGGCAATTGCTTACCATCAGGTGATCAACCTGCTCGCCTGCTACCTATCACATAAAAAAAAAGTTGGACCTTACGTCAACGTAACGCCATCTATCGGATTTTGCATTTGCAATAACCCTCATTTACCTGAAACTTTCCATGTGTAAAGATTAGACGCTGCGTCTGGGCCAAGGGTTGCGGGTTCGATCCCCGCACAGTACAAACATTTGTGTGCATGAACATGTTTGTTTGTATTGGTCTGGATGTTTTCTAAGTATTATATCGACGGTTAAGAATCAATAACGACTAACTAACAAAATGTAAATTTTACAGGAGAGAAAAAATATGTTTTGTACTTTTGCAAATGAAGTTATTTAAATCTGTTGTTTAGTTAATACAACATAAAAATTATTGGAATCATACAATGAAAACGTTATCAACGAAGCTATTCGTTTTACAGAGATAGAGTTAGTTAGATGGTATTGGTTCTAATCGTAATAGAAATAATTTTGTTTCTATTGATTTAATTGTTTTTGCTAGTCGCAAGGTACATCGAAAAATAGTTTATTTATTCTTATTTGTAAATTAAACACACAGTAATTAACTTAATCTTTTTATTTTTATTAAATTCTTTGAATTTCTTAACCATAGGTATTGATAACATTTTGAATAGAGAGAAAATCGAGAAATCAGCTACAAAATGACATTTAGAAACAATGAACTTTTAACAATGAGGTAATGTATCATAAAAATAATGGCAATCACCAGGTAAAACCTGTTTTAAGTCTTGAAGATGTTGGTACTTTGTAGTAGAAATAGGGATCATGTTGGTATGAAGAGGGGGGTAGGTACCTTCAAAATAATTTCCGTTATTTCTTTGTGGCAGAGATATCCATTCTTGATCGAAATGTAGTTTTACTTTCAAATCTTTATCATAGAGAATGGCACGGATATCAGTCACAGTAGGTTCTCCCGCTTTGCGTCCAGGCCTTATGGTTTTATAGACCCACGTAGATTGGTCGGCATAGTTCTTAACGAACAAGTGGTCAACAAAAATGGTTTCATAGGGAGATGATGCTCTCGCTTCTTTAGTTACAGATACGTAGTCGCTGGGTAAATGGATTTCCCTGTTTGTAAGTTTGCGCTCTATAGCGCTATGAACCGAGTCACATTCCATCTGGGTGTGACCCGGTTCTAAGAACTTTTGTGTAATGACTATGTTGTGTCTTACGCTGAAATTCAAAAGAGCGTTGGCCAGGATTGCGTTGCGGTTCTGGTACGTGCAGCCATCTGAGTAGATAATTATGGGTTTTTGTTTAGGCAAGCAATGTCTCTCCAGATAGTCTATTATGAAAGATGCAAAAGTGCTCGCTGTTAAGTTTGCAGCCGTCTCAGTGAACCAATAGCAAGTGCATTGGCGTGTTATTAGGTCAAATACTGTAAAGTTATGGCATACTAATTTGGTTTTAAAATACAGGGCACTTGCAGTTAAATAAGGGCAAACCTTTACCGCTTCCAAGTCCATTGTTAACAAGATAAAATCACCATTGGCCGCTTTCTGTTTATCCCTTTCTTTTTCTTCTCTGGCCCTGTTTTTTTTTATGATGTGTTCTTGATAAGCATGTGGGTCAAAATTTCCTTCAGTATATGCAACGCAAACATCGCACATATCTTTTTTAAGTGTATACAATGCCAAATTCATATTATTATAATGTTTATCAAATGTAAATCTCGAAACCGTAGGCGTATTATTATTTGTGCAGTATCCCTTGTAGGCTTTGTAAACATCCGTTAAAGTTCGGTAACAAGGTTCTAAATATAATTTCCTCGTTTCTTTGCGTGCGTAATGTGATGGCATTTTGGGAACAGATGCTAAGAAGTCTTGTACATGTTGATTGATTGCATCTCTTCGACTTAACTCTTTGCCTTCAATATTGTTTTGATCTGCGAGACCCGCAAATTCGGTGGATTTAGCCCAAGTTTGAATAACAGTTGATTTCAGTGAAAGTGTACTAAGAAACATATTTTTGCAGACTTGAATTTTAGTCATATCATTTTTTTGCAAAAAGTATTGGAATGTCCCGTCACGGCGCGATTTATCATCACTTTTTTTTGGTCGAGCAGTCGGAGTGTAACTACAAAGTCCTCTTACGTAAATTTTTCTTTGCTCCCAATTTAATGTTTTCCAGAAATAGCGATGTAAAGACCTTCTTGTTTCCTCATCAAAGCTACTACATCCTCTAAATTTACTTTTCTTGCAAAAATCAGAAGTACAAGTCCTTCCCATTTGCCTAGCTGATCGAACATGGTCTTGTTTCATTTTTTCGTTCTGAGGATTAGAATAACCCAAGTATTCTTCTCCTAGCATTCTTAGGCGTTTGGCTTTGTTTTTTTTCCATTCGTCTCTCCGTGCAACATGGCGTCGTTTACGGCCCTCATTCATGTCTCCATACTGCTCCACATCGCTTTCGTAATATGTTTCGCAATCAGTTTCTGATGAGTCTTTATCTGATGCTAACTGCTGTAATAAAGAAGGACTTGCTCGTTCGTTTTCTTCCGAACAACTCAGACAGCATGTTTGTGTCACTGAAGGTGGCATAGATTTGCTTCTAACTTTTATTGGTTGTTGTAGTGAATCATTGGTAAGATCAGACAATGATAAAGATTTTGGATGCTTCATTAGATGAGGATAAACATTAAACTCCTTTAAATTATCAATTTGGGAACCATAGTCTTTGTTAAATTCTGGATATTGAACTGTTGTATCGTTTAGATCATTATTGCCGGTGTCTTCATTATATAATAAAAAAATGCTCAAATCATCTTTACTTTTTATTTCTGTGAGTGACGTCGGCTCACTAAGTGTTTTTTTTAAATATATCTGTTGATGATCAATGGTCAGATCAGACAATGACAGGGACTTCTGTTTCTTAAACTGTGTTAAATTACAAGTAGTTAGCTCTTCTAAAAGTAAGTATTCTTCTAGGTCATGTAGTTTAGTATGGGTTTTCTTTTCTTGAACATCTTCCTTCAAAATACCTTGGGCGGAGCTTGCCAAATCACCTAAAATTAAACACAGATATTGAACATCGTACATAATAGTATAAATAAATTATAAGCAAAAAAGCTTTTGAAAAAAAAGCTTTTATTTAAATGCTCTAAAATAGTGAAAATAAAAACTCAACTTATAGCTTCATTATACACAATTTATATCATTATAAAAGCTTGCTTAAAAGAGTCATAACATAAAACAATAAAATATACTCTGAAAGTTAAACTATACACTGGCTATCTCATTTGTTATTGGAAGAAAAACACTTACATCTTGCTGAAGAGTCATGGTTTTCGTCGTTACTCTGTAGTAGAGTTAAAATTTTTTTCGACCTTACGCCGCTGTAGTAATGTCTGCGAGACATTATGCTAAAAAAATAGAATATCAAATTTAATTGAATGAAAAGTTGAACATAGGTAATAATGTTTCTAATCATGGTTTTGTATTTTTGTGGAAATACCGTCTAACTAAAACAGAATTAGCACAAAGATAGATCATAACAATAATATCACCATGAAAACCATGTTTAACCATTAAAATTCTAATACACTTGCAATACTAAAAAAATAAGGTATGATTTATTATAAACTTCCTCGAAGTTTATGAATTACAATAGACAAAAATAGGTTATGTAGTGTTATTACTGCCTATTTTATATTTTCACGCATAAACTGAGACAAATAAAACAAATAATAAACATTAACATTCATGCTTACCTTTGAAATACAAAAATATTTCTTAATATCACTTTTAAACCACTTTTTTTCTAATTTCCAATAAAAAACCAACCGTTTTCACGCTCAATTCTTCCTCAAATAAACAAAATCAAAACATAGTCCATCTCTTTCTGACGCACGAAAAGTAACAACCTGCGAGACTCGCTCGCGTATACACGCCACGGCGCCCGCAACTGCTGCACTCAGTCACCGAATAGCAGCCGACCGGACCTAACACGTCGACGTGCGAGATAGATGAAATTGGCAGCAAAAAATACGCTCTTAGACTTAGCCGCTAATTCCACACCTAATTATCTCGGCTATTTTAAAGTTTTTGACTAGGGTGTTCTTGCCAGGACAAGCAAATTGCAACTTTAAAGCATACTACATTAAAAGGTCAATTTCGCCAAAAATGCGAGTTAGACGTTATTGATTCTTAACCGTCGATATGTATATATTTGTAATCCCACTATTGGTTCTGATATCTGTAACACAGATGCTTGAGCTACCTATCTCAGAGTCAGACCAATGCATGTGATGTAACGAAATATTATTATTATTATGAAGACGTTTCTCCATTAGTCTTATTTCTCCCAATACAACCACAACTAGTACATAGCTTCGTAATAGCTTATTCATTCGATTCTCAGTGGCTTACCAAAATATACAATACCACAATGGATTCGTGCTGGCATTGTCTGCTTTCATGAAATGTTAATGGTTGTCTGTCTGTATGGACATTTCGATGTTATACAAGCTGTATCGGTAAGGGATACACCCTGTATAATATCGAGGATTTTGATGTCATACACCCTGTGTAACACTGAGAATTTTGATTTTAAACAGCCTGTATAACATCGAAATGTTTATCCTACAGATTTAGGGAGCGATAAATAAATAAATAAATTTCACTACATCACATACATCGGTCTGACTCTGAGATAGGTAGCTCAAGCACCTGTGTTACAGATATCAGAACCAACAGTGGAATTACAGGGAATTACAAATATATACGTATAATACTTTTCTTTTGTAAATACATACTTATAATACATAGAAAACACCCAGACCAATACAAACAGACATGTTCATGCACACAAATGTTTGTACTGTGCGGGGATCTAACCCAACCCTTGGCCCAGACGCAGCATTCACTACCACTGAACCAAACGGGTGGTCAAAGCGATGGTAGGTCATTGGCAAAAGTGCCTTCCATGCGGGGCACGAGGTTCGAATCCGAGCATGCACCAATGAATTTATCATAATCTTCGTGTAATTATTACGTGCAGCAGAATATACGAAATTATCTATCTATCTGCCTACAAGATATATCTACAAGTCAAGTCAATATCGCCAAGCCGAGCAAAAAAGCGGCACAGCCGTACCTACCATCCTTTTCTCGAAGCAATGCAGACCATTTTCGACCCCCTGTAACTTCGTTGTGGATAAAACTAGAAGACTGAATTTTTCAGTAACCATGCAGGCATTGTAAATACACAGTATATTTCAAATTTCATTCAATTTGAACCAGTAGTTTAAGAATTATAACGGGTCAAAGTTTCTTAATTTTGTCACTCACTCACCGATCACCAAAATTCTAAGGCACTTAGATCATGCATAGACATTTTAAATTGAGAATAATTAATTATTATTTACTGCCGCATTCAGAGTCGTTGATTAACTAAGTTGGTTACTTATGAAAATATATTGACACTTATTTCAATACGCATAAAGAATAGGTACCGATACTTAAGTAATTGAACATTAGCTTAAATGACGTCTCTGACAGCGGCCGTTAGTGTATGAATGTAAGGAAGACTAAAATATTTTTAAATTTTCGTCCAGTTTTCTAGATACGTCAACAGCAAAATAACTTTGTAATCTTATATAAATACCATACCAATGTATAGGATTACCACGTTACATTTGCAGTTCAGTAGATGTTAATGTTAAGAATTTTCAACAAAATTTAATAAGATCCCATCAAAACAATAGTACCAGGTGGCGATAATTAACAGGGGGCGTCAACCCAGAACACCCAGACCCAAGGAAACTTAAAAAATGTAGTTTCCTAAATTGACTTAACCGGGAATCGTACCCGAGACCTTTCGCGCACACACCTTAGCCACTGTGTCATCAAGGCCGTCCACAGACAATTTTTTTTTTTTAAACAATAGGTAGCAGACGAGCAGGCGGATCACCTGATGGTAAGCAATTGCTGCCGCTCATGGACACTTGCAACACCAGTGGAGTTACAAGTGCGCTGCCAACCTTTTATCCCCTTCCCCCCAAAAGGAACAATGTTCACAATGTTCACACACATGACACATTTAACTGTGGGAGAGCCACGCTTCGGCATGAATGGGCCGGCTCGACCGGAGTGGAGTTTTTTTTTTTTTTTTTCTCTGGCAACCCTATGTGTCAGACGTCAAATCGCCAGCTCGTATTTTAATATTGTAATTTTAATTAAAATATAGTGTATTTGTTGTAATTAGTTAAGTGATTCGCCGTAAAATACCGGAAAAGCCAATGGATAAATGTTAGCAAGCCTCCGCTATCTATATTTACCTGGATATTAACCACCGAATTGTGACCGTCCCGCCGTCAAAGTGTCGTTGCAGAAAATTTGAACCAACAACGGATAAACCTGGGGAGTATTGTTTCTTTGATCCTATATTTTCACTTATAATACGAAATACCATTAATTTAATAACCTATTTAAATTAACACCGACATATTCCACTCAACAAAACCACTAATTCGAGGTTATTTATTTTGTTTACATTAGACACCTACTATTAACATACAAAATCACTGACACCCCACTAATACTGACAGTTTATCTCTTATCAGACTCTGCAATATAACATAATAACCAACACTGCACACAACATTATTGGAATAAGACGGTTCTCCAAAAGAGATTTGTCAAATTCCACAACATAAGTCTGGTTTTCTGTCTCCCTTTACTTGTCATAAAGTAAAGTGGATGATTTAACGCCTGGCCACAAACACTAACAAATGACACTTAGTATCTTTAGTTTGCATTGAGCTTTGTGATATGAGATAATCTGTTACCTACTTTAATTATTATCACCACATATATGTATGTATGTAATATTATGTTATTTTATTAAGTCATACATTTATTGAATAAGCAGCTATAATAGTATAATTCCACCCTTCACATAGTATCTTTATCTATTTAACAATATAATAAATATTTTTAAATTGTAGGTACTTAGTACCTACATTGACCTACTTTTAATCAGCTGTTTGTAGTAATAATTTGTACCTAATATATAGATACTTATCTGTGTTTGTAGCATAGATCCTCTTATAAAACCCGGTTCAAACGTTTGTTGTACACTTGTTTGTAAATAATTCCAGGTATGTCTGGTAGTGGAGCCTACCCTAAGAAGATGACGCGGAAGACTACTTCCCAGGAATTAGAATTAAAATTAAAAAGGGCCCTTGAGGAAATTAAAGAACTAAGGGAGGACAACAGCCAAATCCTCAAGGAACGAGATGAAAACGAAGAGGAATCTCTCAAAATTATCAATAATAATACCCAGCTGAAGGGTGAACTGGCCGACCTGCATGCTCAGTTCTTGGATGTCCTGTCTCAACGAGATCAACTAATTGACACCGTGACCAACTTTGACCAGTGTAGTGAGACCTATGAGCAGGCACTGCAACGTATTCAAGACCTTGAGGTGGAGCTACGGGACGCCAACAAACTCATACAACAATATGAGGAGGACAAGCGTTGTCAAGAAGTCTTACACACCCACAGCCTATACGAAGAGTTGATTGGGTCACCAGCTGGGCAGGAGGCTTCACTTAATCACAGTTCTTGTTTAAGGAATGATAGGGTTAGAACGAGTAAAAAGAATAGTTTTAAGAAGTATGTTAAGATTAATAATTTTATTAAAAAAACAGAAAAATTAATCAAGAGACAAAAATGCCATCAAAAAAATGTTCTTTTAAGAAAACAGCGTGTAGACTTACTTGATAGTTTAGAATTATATAGTAAGAAGTTAGACGAAAGTAGAAGTAAGTATGAAGTTGACACACAGGAGCTGCAGGCTGACATCTCGCGGCTGCACCGGTCATTAGAGCGTATGACCGATAAATACAACTCGGCCCAAGGTCAAATAAGCGAGCACATCCTCGCTGCAAGCCGCTTTATTGAACAGTGTAACTGTCACTTAAGTACAGGGGGCGTGGACGAACACCAGGTGATGGACGAACCCCAGCTTCTAGAAGGGGCTAAAAATGATTTGTCTAG
Source organism: Cnaphalocrocis medinalis (assembly GCA_014851415.1). Lineage (NCBI taxonomy): Eukaryota > Metazoa > Arthropoda > Insecta > Lepidoptera > Crambidae > Cnaphalocrocis > Cnaphalocrocis medinalis. The sequence goes on along the minus strand of JABMDO010000206.1, from coordinate 9,018 downwards.
TGTACAGCACACAATAAATAACTCAGATAACAACCTCATAATGTTTTCTGATAAGATTGGAGTTGGTTTTGGACCACTTTTAAATGAAAAAATTAATTATAATGTAACAAATTATTGCATGCCTAATGCTTCATTTAATCAAATTATTGCTAGGATGAATACATGTAGTTTTAGTAAGCAATCCATAATTACATTGATGATTGGAAATGCTTTAGATATTAATAAAAGAGATTTAATTCAGGGGTTCTCAACCCTATCTGACCTTAATGTTAATAAAATAATTTTGTGTGCCTTCCCTTTTTCTAGGTATTACACACCTAGCCAAAATAACAGTATTCATTTGTTGAATACATTATTATACAATTTGACATATAATCATAGTGACAAATTTGTGTTTTTTGACACAAACAAATTTATTGACAATAAGTTCTTGTTGACTGGCAAAACTTTTTATTTGCCTAATAAAAATAAAAGAGAATTAGCTACTTTGTTAGCGTATAATATTAATAACATGTTTATACAGACCTTGGAAGTACTTCCAAAAAATAATTTAAATTACAATCTGAGACAATAGAGGAATCCTCTAGCAAACCAATGACAAACGGACACCCTAATTACCTAAACCTTATTCATCAGAATATACAGGGTCTGTCTGGCAAATTACTTGAGCTCGAATTATTTTTAAATAAAATGAATGTCCATGTATTATGTATTACCGAACATTGGTTAAGGCAGTATGAATTAATTATCAATATAGATAACTATAGCGTCGGTAGTTCGTTCACGAGAAGGTCGGCAATCCGAGGTGGGTCACTAATTTTGTTAAATAAATGTATTAAATTTAAAGAACGCAAAGATATTGTTTCACTTTCACTTGAGCGAACTATTGAGCTAGCATGTGTTGAGCTTGAACAACATGTCCTTGTCTGTGTGTACAGGCCCCCATCTGGGAATTTTATTTCATTTGAATCCATTATGGAAGAAGTATTAAGAAAAATATGTTCATCTAATAAAAAAGTGGTTGTGTGCGGGGATTTTAATGTAAATATTTTAGATAATTCACAAAACTCGATGCGTTTACTAAATCTTTTCAGATCTTTTAATTTACATAATCTTTTTAATGAACCCACGCGAATTACCCCTACCACAGCTACTTGTTTGGATAACATATTTTGTAATTGTGATGTATTAGACAAGTCCATAATAAACTTTATAAATTCAGATCATAGTGGACAGATAGCACAGTTGGAATACCGTCATGCACCCTCTTCGTTTAGTTTTGTATGTAGGCCAATTACGGCAAACCGCAAAGAAAAGTTTAAAGATAATATTAATAGGAAGGTGCCTGCATTATCGTATAATGATGGAAATGCAAATATACTTTATGAGAAGCTTTTTAATGTAGTGGAAAAGGAATTTAATGAGATTTTCACTAAGAAAACAATTAAATTAGATACTTCTAAAAGTAAATTCAGTGACTGGGCCACTCAAGGCATCTACAAAAGCAGAAAGAGGTTATTTGAATTATATGATATCAAAGCCAATTCAAATGACCCTAAGTTAATTGAATATGTCAGAGCATACTCAAAATTATTCAAAAAAGTATGTGCAATGGCAAAATCAAATTATTTGAAAGATAAGATTATAAAAGCCACTAATAAAAGTAAAATATCATGGAAGATCATAAATAATGAGACTTGTAAAAATAAAACAAAAGAAAACAAGCTCTCTCTTAAAATCGATGGCAAATCAGTTGTTTCTGACTCTGAAGTAGCAGAAACATTTCAGTCTTTCTTTTCTAGTATAGCAGTCACCACCACTAACAAACTAAACTCAAGCGCACATCTTGCTGCTTCTCTGCTCAAATCACATGTTGATGAATGCAAGACTACCTTTAAATTTACTCATATCAATTCTGATATAATTTTAAAAACATTCAAAGAATTGAATATGAAACCAACTGAGGATTTATGGGGACTCTCGGTAGACATACTAAAAAATATAATACATGCTATCGCACCCCATCTAGCTATGATATTCAATAAATGTGTTGACGACGGTGTATTTCCCGATATGATGAAATACAGTAAAATAATACCATTATTCAAATCGGGAGAGAAAAGTGACCCGTCTAACTTCAGACCAATTTCTATACTACCAGCTCTTAGCAAAATTTTTGAAAAAGTAATATTCATCCAGTTATTGGCTCATTTGAATTTGAATAAAATATTGCACAGTAAGCAATTTGGATTTACAAAAGGTAAATCCACTACTGATGCTGGAGTGGCGCTTATCAAGCATGTCTTTGATGCGTGGGAAAATAAGCGAGATGCTATTGGTATATTCTGTGACTTGTCAAAAGCCTTCGATTGCGTAAATCATGAAACGTTGCTTATGAAGTTACATCATTACGGTGTCTTAGACAACTCAATTAGTCTAATCAAATCTTATTTATCTGATAGGATTCAAAAGGTGAATGTCAATGGAATTAACTCTTCGGGTGCCCCTTTAGTTATGGGTGTACCCCAGGGCTCGATATTGGGGCCGTTGCTGTTTTTAATCTACATAAATGACCTTCCTTACTATACTAAAGATCTATGTGAGATAGTGTTATTTGCTGACGATACATCCTTGATTTTTGAGGTTGATAGACAAAAAGAAAATGTTGACGACGTAAATAACACTCTCTCTCAAGTACTACACTGGTTCACTTCTAATAACTTAGTTCTTAATTCAAAGAAAACTAAATGTGTAAAGTTCACTATGCCCAATGTAAGGCAGGTCAATATTAATATAGTCATGAATAACGAACCTATTGAAATTATAAACTCCACAGTTTTTCTAGGCATCACTCTGGATTCCAAATTGCAATGGAGCCCCCATATTGCTGCCTTGGCAGGAAGACTTAGTTCAGCTGCATATGCAGTTAGGAAAATAAGGAATCTGACTGATATTGAGACTGCAAGACTGGTATATTTTAGTTATTTTCATAGTCTGATGTCATATGGTCTATTGCTGTGGGGATCCGGTGCTGACATACAAGCTATCTTCATATTGCAGAAGAGGGCAATTCGCGCCATCTATGGCCTTAGATCACGTGACTCACTTAGAGAATTATTCAAGGAAATAAATATTTTAACGGTAGCTTCTCAATACATTTTTGATTGCATTATGTTTGTACGTAAAAACTTGCAGCTTTACTCGCGAAAATCTGATTTTCATAGCTTTAACACACGAAATAAACATAGGCTTGCGGTCCCAAATCTAAGACTTCATAAAATTGGCAACTCATTTGTGGGATTGAGTATAAAAATGTTTAATAAGTTACCACAAAGAGTAATTGACTTACCATTGCATGAATTTAAATTTCATATTAAAAACTGTTTAATGCAGAAAGGCTACTATAATGTAGAAGATTATTTAGATGATAAGGATTCCTGGACATGTTAATCTCCTCGCCTATTCTATTAAATGTATAATTTGATTTTATAATTTTACTTTGACGATTATCTAAACGATATAAAGCATTGTACACATCATACTGTTATTGTAATCTTAATAATATTTTTTATTATCAGAATGAAAATTGTAATACTGATCATAATTTGAAAAGAGTGACTACTGAGTTTCTTGCTGATTCTTCTCGGTAGAAATCGACTTTCCGAATCAGCGGTAGCTTACATAATATTTGACATTCATAAATGTTCTATAAGGACTTAAATTGAATAAAGAATATTTCTATTTCTATTTCTAGTGATACCACTGCCTCACAGAAAACCGGCGTGAATCAGCCCCTGTGCTGTGTTTCGCCGAGTGAGTGAGGGTACCGGAGGCCCACCCGGGGGGAAGGGGATAAAAGGTTGGCAGCGCACTTGTGACTCTACTAGTGTAGCAGGTGTCCCTGGGCGGCGGCAATTGCTTACCATCAGGTGATCCGCCTGCTCGTCTGCTACCTATAACATAAAAAAAAATGACAAATGTTCACAGATACACCCTGAATGTTACATTTTAAAAGAGTTTTTTAAAAAAAGCACGTAACCTATCCTGGGACCGAACCTTGGACGAAAGTGTCAAATCTGGTTACAGTAATCGAGTTCTCCGGTAAAAGCATTTTGGCCCAATAGAATTATCCAACACGATTCGAGATATCGCTTCCCAGAAGCTTCCGAAGGAATTTAGAATGTAGAAGATGGAGAAATGTTATAAAGGTGTCAATAAAAGGTGGTGCATTTGCCACCAATCACATAAAAAAAAATTGCAATACGCTAAAGATACTATTAGGGTGTCATCGAGATAAACTTAAACAATCATAATTAATTATTGTTAAGTCAGATTGTACATTTGCTTTTTTTATGTGATGGGTAGCAGACGAGCAGGCGGATCACCTGATGGTAAGCAATTGCCGCCGCTCATGGACACCTGCAACACCAGTTAAAAGTGCGCTGCCAACCTTTTATCCCTTCCCCCCGGGTGGGCCTCCGGTACCCTCACTCACTCGGCGAAACACAGCAATGCTTGAACATAAAAAAACTATTCACTTTACAATTTTTTAGTCGAAACTCAAAAGATAAACCAGACATTATGACGTTTAAAAAAACAATATGGCGGATACTATATTTAGATAAACAACATGACGAACATTTCGTATTATTAGGCAAAGTTGGATTAGTAAGTAGTCTAAATTCTTCGAGACACAAATAAAACTAATAAGTAATTTAAAATTTAAGAGTATATTTTCTATCTATTGTAATATTTACAATTTCATAAAGAGTAACATAAATTATTTTACAATAAAATAGTAAAGACATAAAAACAACTAGACATTTAACGTAAACCATCGCCAAATTGTAAATTTTATGACATATTTCGACGAAAGAAACCTATAATCTGATTTGAATCATGTGAAGTAAACTGACAGATGTCAATGTGTCATCCCCATACATTATCACTTAATTTGTCAGATGCAAAATGTCAAGTTTAACTTGACATTTGCATCTGTCAGTTTACTCCACATAATTAAAACACACTGAACACTTTAAAAGTCTCGCTGCCAATGAATGCACACAAGAGCGCTTTTTGGTATTTTTCAAATTTGAATCTAATTAAGTAATATGGATTAGGGTCCAAAATAAAATACTACATTTTATTTCCTATAGCTTACACATAGAAAACAAAATTTTGTATTTATACATTTTGTTTATAGCTCGGGTTTGTGATCACCGCACCGCATTAGGCAAGCGTGGTGATTAAGCCTAATCCCATCATAGTAGCGATTGATTTCTATGATGGAGGCGTTTGCCCTGCAGTGGGGCAGTATATAGGCTGATGCATTACTTTTTACTTTCTTTTTTTTTAGCTTTAAAACTACTAATGACAGCGCTGCTGGAATACCCGCAACTTCGTCTGCTTACCCCCCTTTTAACCCCTCTTTCGCAATACAAAGTAACCCTATGTTCTTTGTCAGGGTCTAGACCATCTGTAAACCAAATTTCATTCAAATCCGTTCAGTAGTTTTAGCGTGAAAGAGTAACAGATAGACAGAGTTACTATTGCGTTAATAACATTAGTAAAGAAGTAAGGATACAGACTCCACTAGGCATTGCAGACGAGCAGACGGATCGCCTGATGGTCAGCGATTGGCGCCATCCAGAGACACCCATGGCACAAAATAGGGATTACACACAGAAGTAAGACTTTGACCTGATTTTGAATTTAGAAGAGTTCGTTGACATATGCTAGGGTTGTTGCCCGGCATGAGTACATAAGCGCGCGGCCTCTACCACAGACCTCGACAGTTCGACAATCTTATGTCATAAGTTAGGATTAATGTGGTCGAAAAGCCGTTTTTGCCCGTTAGTGCGCATGCGTGAGTACATGACATATTTTTAGCTCTTAGTGGGCAGTCAGCCTTCTGTGTCAGTCCCTATTTTGTGCCCATGGTCCATAGTCACCATTTACTATCTGGTGACCCATCCGCTAGTCTGCCACCTATCACAAAGAAATATTACAATACTACTAAAGATACTATTAGCGTGTCATCGAGATAAACTTCAACAGCTAAAGTTATCTGCTAACTATATTATCTTCTTTGATCATCTTCTGTAATTCTTTCCTCAGAAAATCTGCTTCTGTCTCCATTTCTTCTAGACTTCTGGCAGGTTTTGCTGGATGACTGGATTTGAAACTAAAAAGAAAGAAAAATATTTTTTTAAATCATATAATGCATCAAGAATGTCATGAAATTAATTGATAGCGCCACTGGCGCTTACGTCATAGAGTGACCGGTCGCTATGATAAAGCTACAAAGTATTTTTTTCTCATGTAGCGGGTTCGATAGCCGGTTCAACCGTGTAATTGTTTAAAAATCTATGAATGCAGTTTAGATTGTTTTTGAAATATGTCTTTTTTCAGTAAAATGTTCCACCTACAATATTAAAGGTACTTTCCCTCTATGGCATGGCTGTGGGACACCCTGTATATTTTCGAAATTACTCATTACTATAACGTAAAGATTTGCAATTAATGAATGAATATACTTTTTATTGCACACTAAACAGAGGTACAAAACTTAAAACTGTATATTACAGGAGTAATGTACTACAAAATTCGGTCTTATCACTATGAGTGATCTCTTCCAGGCAACCTTTGGATGAAGGACTGTAGAACAAGGTACATATAAGGCGGTGCAATGATGTTATTAAATACTTATATTATATTAATTAATATTAATACATTCACTCACTTATACTCAGATTCATAATCATGTAAAGTAAACTGACAGATGAAAATTACAAGTTTCTATGCATTTGACATTTTGCATGAGTCAAATTGAGTGATAATGTATGGGGATGACACATTGACATCTGTCAGTTTACTACACATGATTATGAATCAGAGTATAGTCATTCAGAGACCATAGATAATTTAATACTTACTGATCATGCTTCGCCAATTCCAAATAAATAAGATCGTTGTCTATGAAATCTCCTTTCTTCCGAGGCATCACATGACAATGAAGATGCTGAAAATGAGAAGAAACAGTGCGTGAAGTACAGTCAGCCCTTCAAGTTACCACAATCTGCCAAATTGCTTCAATTGATATTCAACTGAATGTGTTTGACATTAAGATGACAATGCATTGAAGAAATTGACAATTTTGTATACTTTGATGTGTGGCTGTATGTACACATTATTAATTTTGGGACTTTTTCGAGTATAGTTTACATGACAGCTGTCAATTATAAGGATATGACGTCACTTTTAAGTATCGAGTATCGACTAACATTTTAAAATTAATTGTTTAATTTGGTTCTCTTATTGGATTGGAGATATGCCTTGTATGTGTTAATAAAGTCAAACAATTAATTGATGGCTCCACTGTAGCTTATGTATTATATAGGCTATGGTACCCCCATTGGTAATAAAACTGTTAATTCCCCAAAAATCCGTTTGAAGATGTTCTTGACGCATTATAGATCTAATATTTTATACAGGGTGTATCTGTGAACATTTACATCCCTTTAACCACGTGTTCTACCAACCGTTCTGAACAACATTTGTTCAACAACTTTTCTAAATTATTGGAAAAAAATTTCGAGTCCCCATACAAAATTACTAAGTCACGTGACCGACTTTGTATGGAAAGATGAAAATTTTTTATGCGAATTTTCAAAAGTCATAGCACAAATGTTGTTCAGAATGGTTGGTAGAACACGTGGTTAAAGGGATGTAAAAGTTCACAGATACACCCTGCATAATGTATAGTGTATACAATATGAGGCCCAATTCCCCCCAGGAAACGGGGTTAAAGGTTGGCAGCCCACTTGTGACTCCACTGGTCTTGCAGGGTTCTATGGGCGGCGGCAATCGCTTACCATCAGGTGCTCCGTGTGCTCGTCTGCCACGTTACCTAATCGATTTCCACAATAATATCCAAAATGTTAAATACTGATTTGTGATCCTTTATTGGTTAAAACATGGATATCTGTAACTTGCTCATGTTTGTAAAAAATAAATTGTCTTTATCTTGAAGACATATAATACATTGTTGTAACGCTATGTGAGGTTGTGCGTACAAGTGTGTGCTACTTTTATGATTACCTTAACAGTTTGTCCCGCATCTGGTCCATCTTGTACTGTCACTGTACAAGAGTTTGTATTGTGGACTTTCTCCATTAACTGTAACAAAAAAAAATACAATTAATCGAAAATGGCATCCAATCTTTTTATCGTAGTCTGTAGGAGTAAATAAATAAATTCAAACATCTATACAACCATATCCCATATATGGTTTCCATAGTACAAGGGAAAACCTTAGTTTGGGACCAGGACAATGGGTGTGATGTTGTCTTAATTAATTGATTACTAGTGGCCCGCCCTCACTTCGCTTCGGGACCGGAATTCCGAAATGAACTAATAGATGGCGCTGTGTATAATTACATCGCGCAAACGTTTCGTGTTTTCGGTTTACCTATAAGCCTCGTCGTTGTCTATAGAAGTTATCTCTTTATAAATAGTATAGATTTTTATCTCACACATTAACCTGACTCCGTACTAAGTAGCTTAAGCACTTGTGGTTCAGATATCAGACATCAGACAGCACACTATGAAAAGTACATACGACCCGTTTGGTTCAGTGGTAGTGAATGCTGCGTCTGGGCCAAGGGTTGCGGGTTCGATCCCCGCACAGTACAAACATTTGTGTTTTTTTTTTTTTTTTTTATTGCTGAAATAGGCAGACGAGCATGCGGCCCATCTGATGGTAAATGGTAACCGCCGCTCATAGACAACAACAATGCCGAGGCACAGTCATGCCGCTGCCTACCGTGAACATGACCGTACCGTATACCGTGTGTGCATGAACATGTCTGTTTGTATTGGTCTGGGTGTTTTCTATGTATTATAAGTATGTATTTACAAAAGAAGAGTATTATATGTATATATTTGTAATCCCACTGTTGGTTCTGATATTTGTAACACAGGTACTTGAGCTACCTATCTCAGAGTCAGATCAATGTA
>JABMDO010000205.1:0-73541 GCA_014851415.1 Cnaphalocrocis medinalis | reverse complement strand
TCATTCAAATCCATTCAGTAGTTTTTACGTGAAAGAGTAACAAACATCCATACATCCATACAAACTTTCGCCTTTATAATAGTAATAGGATAATAGGATTAAATTCCATAGATTTTCTTACCAAATTTGAAATCACAATTATATTTATGGTTGTCCGCTGACATAGCAGCAAAAGGCTAATAAAAAACAAAATAACGCTTTCATTTTTAGACAAACTGGTTTCACAATGCAGAAGAATTTTATGAGCAGCTTAGAGCTAAAATTATTTATATTATAGCTGGGAAATTTCATACATCTGGACCTGTCATTAGCTATGCATACTTGCAATTAAAGAACCGTTAACAGTGAATAATTGGGGTTCTCTGAATCCCATATTGTTTTATATCCATCCATCCATCCATCCATACTAGGTATTTATAAGAGATACATTCTATAGACACCGGCAAACCTTATATAAATACCGAAAAGGCAAAAACAAGCATGATGCAATCAACAACCAGCGCCATCTATAGGTAGACAGATAATTACTATTGTTCCGAAACAAAGTTAGGGCGGGCCCTACTCTACCTAAATCAATACATTTTAATTGAGACAACATCATGTATGATGCCGGCTCGAGCGAAAGTAGGTAGGTATACCTATAGTTCTTTAAATTTTCGCGTTGTATTATACTACATATTATATTATAGAAGGGAATTAACGCGACGTAATTATTTAAGCACATAATTATGTACTTACTGCTTGACGTTTCGGCTGCGTTACAACAGCCGTGGTCACAAGCGAACTGGCGGTGCGCGCGACGTCTGCTGACGGCCGTCTGTTCTCCTCGCAATGTGCCCTGCCCATTGCCACTTCAGCCACGCAATTCTTTGGACTATGTCCGGTGACCTTAGATCTCCTGCGGATCTCATCATTTCTGACACGATCACGCAAGGAGATTCCGAGCATAGCCCTCTCCATTGCCCTCTGAGTGACTTTTGAGCCTTCTTAAGCGGCCCATTGTAAGCGGCCACGTCTCAGTTCCGTATGTCATCACTGGCAATACACACGCATTAAAGACTTTCGTCTTCAGACACTGTGGTAGATGAGCCGAAAAATATGCTGCGTAGCTTCCCGAACGCTGCCCCAGCCGAGTTGGATTCGCCGGTCGACCTCTTTCTGGAAGTTGGACTTACCAAGTTGCACTTTTTGTCCGAGGTAAATATATTCGTCTACAACTTCCAGTGTAGAGCTTCCAACTTTTACAGGAGTGGGTACGACATGAGAGTTCAACATGAGTTTCGTTTTGTCCATGTTCATTTTGAGACCCACTTGTTGAGAGACTCTACTGAGGTCGTCAAGCATTTTGCTTAGGTCTTCCAAGGTCTCAGCCATGACTACGATATCATCGGCAAATCGAAGGTGCGTCATGTACTCGCCATTTATATTGATGCCAAGTCCATCCCATTCCAGAAGCTTAAAAACGTCCTCCAACAAAGTTGTAAACAGTTTCGGCGATATGACGTCACCCTGTCTCACACCTCGCTGGAGTGGTATAGGCTTAGACTTCTGGTCCTGAAGACGGACTGACATGGAGGCGTTTGCGTACAGGGACTGCAACACTTGTATGTACCGGTAGTCAATTTGGCACCTTTGGAGAGACTGTATCACGGCCCAAATCTCGACAGAATCAAAAGCTTTCTCATAGTCCACAAACGCTAAGCACAATGACAGATTGTACTCCTCGGTCTTCTGTACAACCTGCCGCAGCGTATGAATGTGGTCTATGGTGCTAAAGCCTTTGCGGAATCCGGCTTGTTCGGGAGGCTGAAAGTCGTCCAACCTACGTGCGAGACGGTTCGTCATAACTCTCGAAAACAGCTTGTATATGTGACTCAGCAGTGTGATAGGCCTGTAGTTCTTCAATTGGGATTTATCTCCCTTCTTGAAGAAAAGCCTCACCACGCCAGTATGCCACGCTTTGGGCGTCTTCCCCTCGATGATGACGAAGTTAAATAGCTTCTGAAGGGCTTTCAGGACCGTTCGTCCACCTGCCTTCAGAAGCTCCGCTGTGACTCCGTCATCACCCGGTGCCTTGCCGTTCTTAAGCTGTTTGAGAGCTATGCTAATCTCGTACAGGCTGACGTCCGGGATATCTTCGGTGTAGTGCCGGGTTAATTTGGCTCTTTTATCAACGGCTTGGGAGACAGGTGTGCGTGATGTCTCGTAAAGCTGTCCATAAAAGTTTTCAATCTCGGCCAAGAGCTCATGGCGTGACGTGACGATCCTGCCATCTTCTGTTTTCAGCTTAGTCAGCAAGCTCTCTCCTATAGCCAAATCTCTAGCGAACACTTTGGAGCCTTTGTTCCGCTCAATAGCTTCTTTAACACGTTCCGTATTAAATTGGCGTATGTCGCGAGATAGGCACTTAGAGATACGCTTGCTGAGCTGCCGTCGTCGACGAGCTTCTTCAGAAGTTTGCAGAACCATTTTCCGTCTTTCTTCCATGAGTTTCAAAGTTGGTTCCGAAATTTTACTCACTTTTTTTGTACGGCTGGGTCTGAAGACCTTTGCACCCGCCGTAAGGACAGCTTCCACGAGCCTGTCATTATATTTGTCCACATCTACGCAGCTCTCCAAGCAATCGAAGCGATTTTGTAGTTCGAGTTGAAAGCTCTCGGGGTTTTGAATCTGGATGGCTACAGGGCGGAGCGTAGATTTCATCAGTCGATACCTTTCGGATTTAACATTGAGGTTCAATGTGCCTCTTACCATTCGGTGATCGCTCCCAATGTTTACCGAATTGATCACTGAGACATCATTGAATATCCGGGTCTTAGTCGACATGATGAAGTCTATCTCATTTTTTGTAACGCCGTCCGGACTTTCCCAGGTCCATTTTACGATGCAGCCGTTTTCTGAAGAAGGAGTTCATCATATAGAGTCCTTCCCTCTCCATATATTCGGCTAGCATTTGGCCACGGTAATTCCGGATCCCAGATCCAAATTGCCCCACTTTTCGACTCCTCATCGCCCTTTTTGCCTAGCCTTGCGTTGAAGTCTCCCATGACGACATTGTAGTGAGTCTTGGAAGTATGCATTGCCCGAGATATATCCTCATACATTACTTCCACTTCCTCATCGGGATGCGTCGAGGTCGGGGCGTACACCTGTATTACCTTCAACGAATACCGTTTGGTAATTCTGAGTATAAGATACGCCACCCTATTCGACACACTTCCGATTTGAACAATGTTGTTCACGAGAGACTTGTGGACAATAAACCCGACTCCACCTTTGGAGGAAACACAAATATAATATTTAAGTAAATATAATTATGTAACACCCAGACACTGAACAAACACAGGTGTTCATCCCACGAATGTTTATCCAGGGTGGGGATTGAACCCATGACCTTTGGCATATGAAGCAGGGCCACTATCAAATGCCCCTTCGGCGAGTCAAAAATTAAAAGCATAGATTAAGTAATAATAAAGAATATATCTACATAGTTGTTCACTATTACTTATATTAAGTATGATCTGCATCGATGTCTGGTCGTCGAGATTAGTCAGAAATAGTATAGCTGTTAGCTCACACAAGTGTGTGCAAAACCACGAGTGCACTCTCTTTACATTACCCTCATATTTCGATAACGACATTTTTAAATTTACAGCAGGCCTGTCCCACTCCGCGTGTAGGTATCGAACTTGCAAGTACATGCGGCGGCCCCTCCGGAGGGGCAAATTAGTAGAAAATCACGAACGAGCGGCGACGCACGCGCGACAGTTGCTTGCGATAGAAAGAGAACGCACTTCTAGGTATGAATAATGGTAGGCATTGAACGCTGGGCGGTCGGAATTTTAACGTTATGTTATGGTAGCCTGAGTCTTCATTTCCATAAACGGTTTTTAGAAGTGGGCTTTCTGTACATGTACTATTAAGTATTCTGTGCTAACAGTGACAAAAGGTACATTAGGGTAGGTACATAAAAAAGCCACGACATAAAACGGCCTAACAAACAGGACATGTGCTCAGGCCAACCCTTGTCAATAGAACCCTGCTACATGATTCCACCATTATCGCCCTCCACTAAATCTATGAAATATTGATAGCCACACTCCCGAGGGAAGATCTGAAACGCCTTATATTAATCAGCAAAAAGGGCAGTCTTCATTCATGTTTTATTTACAGCTTAACTTCCGATAGCGGTTTTGTTGCTCAAAGAGTTACTTCATAAAATAATACTGAGCTTACTTAGTGTACGTGCACTTAAGTTGTCAATGTGTGCATCAATTGTATTAGTATACTGTTCTACACGTACCTTAAAATAACACCGCGCCGCGTCGCATACTGCGGGCGCCAGAGTGCCCGAGTGCGCGTGCACCCGCGCTGTCAATGTGTGCGTGCGCCAAGCGACCTATGTAGGCTGTTACTGTACTGTTCTACATGTGGCCTATAACACCGCGCCGCGTCGCATACTGCGGGCGCCAGAGTGCCCGAGTGCGCGTGCACCCGCGCTGTCAATGTGTGCGTGCGCCAAGCGACCTATGTAGGCTGTTACTGTACTGTTCTACATGTGGCCTATAACACAGCGCCGCGTCGCATACTGCGGGCGCCAGAGTGCCCGAGTGCGCGTACACCCGCGCTGTCAATGTGTGCGTGCGCCAAGCGACCTATGTAGGCTGTTACTGTACTGTTCTACATGTGGCCTATAACACCGCGCCGCGTCGCATACTGCGGGCGCCAGAGTGCCCGAGTCCGCGTGCACCCGCGCTGTCAATGTGTGCGTGCGCCAAGCGACCTATGTAGGCTGTTACTGTACTGTTCTACATGTGGCCTATAACACCGCGCCGCGTCGCATACTGCGGGCGCCAGAGTGCCCGAGTGCGCGTGCACCCGCGCTGTCAATGTGTGCGTGCGCCAAGCGACCTATGTAGGCTGTTACTGTACTGTTCTACATGTGGCCTATAACACCGCGCCGCGTCGCATACTGCGGGCGCCAGAGTGCCCGAGTGCGCGTGCACCCGCGCTGTCAATGTGTGCGTGCGCCAAGCGACCTATGTAGGCTGTTACTGTACTGTTCTACATGTGGCCTATAACACCGCGCCGCGTCGCATACTGCGGGCGCCAGAGTGCCCGAGTGCGCGTGCACCCGCGCTGTCAATGTGTGCGTGCGCCAAGCGACCTATGTAGGCTGTTACTGTACTGTTCTACATGTGGCCTATAACACCGCGCCGCGTCGCATACTGGCGGGCGCCAGAGTGCCCGAGTGCGCGTGCACCCGCGCTGTCAATGTGTGCGTGCGCCAAGCGACCTATGTAGGCTGTTACTGTACTGTTCTACATGTGGCCTATAACACCGCGCCGCGTCGCATACTGCGGGCGCCAGAGTGCCCGAGTGCGCGTGCACCCGCGCTGTCAATGTGTGCGTGCGCCAAGCGACCTATGTAGGCTGTTACTGTACTGTTCTACATGTGGCCTATAACACCGCGCCGCGTCGCATACTGCGGGCGCCAGAGTGCCCGAGTGCGCGTGCACCCGCGCTGTCAATGTGTGCGTGCGCCAAGCGACCTATGTAGGCTGTTACTGTACTGTTCTACATGTGGCCTATAACACCGCGCCGCGTCGCATACTGCGGGCGCCAGAGTGCCCGAGTGCGCGTGCACCCGCGCTGTCAATGTGTGCGTGCGCCAAGCGACCTATGTAGGCTGTTACTGTACTGTTCTACATGTGGCCTATAACACCGCGCCGCGTCGCATACTGCGGGCGCCAGAGTGCCCGAGTGCGCGTGCACCCGCGCTGTCAATGTGTGCGTGCGCCAAGCGACCTATGTAGGCTGTTACTGTACTGTTCTACATGTGGCCTATAACACCGCGCCGCGTCGCATACTGCGGGCGCCAGAGTGCCCGAGTGCGCGTGCACCCGCGCTGTCAATGTGTGCGTGCGCCAAGCGACCTATGTAGGCTGTTACTGTACTGTTCTACATGTGGCCTATAACACCGCGCCGCGTCGCATACTGCGGGCGCCAGAGTGCCCGAGTGCGCGTGCACCCGCGCTGTCAATGTGTGCGTGCGTCAAACATGAACCTGTAACGAGCTCGAAATTAATGAGTTGAAAAAGTTTTTACTTCTTTTAATTCCTCTGTAACTAGAATGAAAGACGAGTTAATTAAAATTAAAATTCCAGTTTTCTTTTAATTTTCTTAACCCTAATACTTTTTAAGCAATTATGACTTCTTTTTCCTCGACTCGCTTGAGGTTTTCACAGGAACTACTTGAAAGTAATTTTCAATCTTCAGTATTAATAAAGAGACAGAAAACTGAAATGAAACTCTTGACCTGAACTTGTCTTACCATCATTTCTTGTAAGGGAAATAAAACGTCAAATATAGATAGAGCTGTGATACCCACGCTTTTGTACGTAAAGAGAGATCAAGCTATTTTGGTTTTTGTGTTTGCTTAATTAGTACCCAACTAATTATTGTTTGCCCGACAGATGGCATTATTAAATGGAGAGTAATGGAGGAACTGGGGCACAAAATAACTTGCCCCAGAATTTCAACTGCTTATTTTTTATCAGAAAATATGGCTGATGAGCAGACGAATCACGTGATGGTAAGCGATTGCCGCCGCGCCCATAGACGCCGGCAACACCAGTAGTTCTTTTCTCGGTGTTTGTGCTAATACGCGCGGTTGTCACGCGCCGCCAATAGATGGCGCTACGCGATACAGCCATATTGAAATAAGGTAAACCGCGAGGTTGAGATTTTTGCTCGGTCCTACATATACCCTAGTTGATAAGGTTCAATTTAGCTAATACATTTAGTTCATAGAACAAGATCGTTTTATTTGAGTTCGAAGTACCTACTGAGCTATTGATAATCAAGTTCGAGTAAATTCTCGAACAGTCGGTCATATTAAATAATCGGCTAAAACAGATTTGTCGCTCTAAATGAACGCAATCTCATACAATACAAAACAAGCAATAGGGTATTTGACAAAAAAAAATTATGTGTTTAATCAAAAGACCTCTCAATTTAAGAAACATTATTGAAAGAATTGCTCGATTCTGATTTGAATCACCTGAGATATCACAACTTTAAGAGCACATATTTTGGGCAAGCCCAAAAACGCTCTATACAAATGGCTACAGGCAAGTGACGTCACACGCCCGTATCTTGTATGCGCGTCTAGTAAATTTTGTTTGGTAGCTATATCAAATGTTTCGTTTATGTAAATGGTTTCATAATAAAAGTTGGTGAAAAATGTACGGGTAGTTCGATGATATATATATATTTTTTTAATTTTATACTTTAAAAATAGACTTGCCCATGAAACTTTGAATGCTCATAAAACCAGCTAGACGTTATATTTTTAACTGAAAATGTTGGCCATTGGTTCTCATTTACCAGTATTTTGGAAAAGTATAAATATTTTTTACTATATCGAGATTAGTCAAATACCCTATTCCATTTGACAAATCGCAAACATTTGTACCACAAAACCTTTTCGATAAATATCAGTTATTCAACTCGCGTCCCGGTTCATGATATCCATGAATAATATATTACATTTATCGCTACTTATTGTATTACGAAAATGTACGGAATTCTGTGAATTATACAGGTTGTATCTGTGAACATTTACATCCATTTAACCACATGTTGTATCAAGCATTCTGCTAATATCGGAGGAACGGGGCGTATGAGTGACAAGGCCGGCTGCTGTATTCACACTGGTTTATTTAAACGACTGGGCGGTGGACGCAGCCACGCGCATATCTATAGCTATCTACATAACAATCCTCCCTTTTAGTTACAACTAATAAATATATAATAGGTAGGTAATAATAATCTAGTTATAACAAGGGGTTTTCGTTCGACTCCGGTTATTACACTATACAATTTTAAAAGAACTTTTTATAATCTATTCTCGGCAAGGTTCGTAACTGCATTCTAGGTGAGCATTCACCATAACTGACTCTGTGCCGGTGGTCGCTGGGTCTGGCGCAGAAGAAGAGTGCGGCTGATAGGTGCTCATCGATGGACCTTCTGTCCCTTCCCTTCCCGATGCCAGGCTTGGGCTTCTTGGCCCTACTGCTGGTTGGAATAAGCTGGGTTGTACTGTTGACGTACTGTCACTTTCAATAACAGGTTGGTTGTTTGTTCCAGTATGTGGAACTCCAGAAGCAATCACCTGGTTAAGATGTCTTTTGACGATCACTCTAGTTTCCAGGTCTTCTATCAAAAAAAGTACCTTGCCGAGCCTTTTCCTTATGATACCCTTACACCAATTAAACTTATTTTTATTGACATAACTTTTATATAAAATATTGTCTCCAATGGAAAATTGTTTCCTTGACTTCCCGTTACTATATTTATTCTGCAAGGACTGTTTAGTTTTCCCGTTAGAAACAAGTACGGGTGATGATGAGGGCAAGGTCCCCTTTGGGACAATTAGGTCTAGTCTGGATTTGAGTGGGTGACCAAATACTAGTTCCGCCGGCGAAACACCCGTATTTGAATGTTTAGAGTTCCTATAATCAAAGATATATTTATTTAAATTTATAGTTAGATTCTTCCCATTAGTTGAAAGTAAAACTGATTTAATTCCTTTTTTAATAATTTTGACATAGGATTCAGCTTGCCCGTTACTAGACGGGTGATAAACTGGACTAGTTAAATGATGAATTCCATTTAAATCGCAAAAATGTTTAAATTCTGCCGAAACAAAAGATGTGCCATTATCGGTGACTATGGTCTCAGGAATACCAAAACGTGACATAACCTCGCTTATCTTTTCAATTAATTTAATTGTTGTAATGTTGTTTTTCATGTCGTAGCATTCAACCCACTTCGAATAGGCATCTACAACTACTAAATACATTTGGTTGTTTATGGGGCCTAAAAAATCCAGATGTATTCTTTGGAATGAGTATAAAGGCTGGTTCCACGATTCCAGCGGTGCCCGCGGTGGAGACGATCGTAATTTTGAGCATACCTCACACTCCAAAACCATTTTTTCAATGTTTGCATCAATACCCGGGAACCAGAACCGAGAACGAGCTTCAGCTTTGCACTTGACAATGCCTAAATGTGAGCTATGTAACTCTGTGAGAACTTTATTTATTAATCTAGACGGTATAATAACCTTATGACCTCTCATTAAACATCCGTTTTCATATGCTAATTGTAATCTACAATTATAATAAGGTTTATGTCTATATCGGATACCTTTCGCGGCCAACCTTCATTAACAAACTTTATAACTTTTTGTAAAATTATATCCTTCTTTGTTTCCTGGCGCAATTCACTTGAAGTCACTGGTAAACTCCCCGATACTACGAAATTAATATAAGTAGCGTTGTCTACGAGTGTAGGGCATAGTCTCCCCCGTGCTCTGTGCGTCATCAGCTGAGCGGCCGCTGCGACCGGTCGGGGGCTCGTTAGTGTGCGTGCGCGCACGCGTCGGCTGCCTGCATCCGCGCGTCGGACCTGTTTCCATTGTAGCACGGGATAGATAATCAGCACTATTATTTGAACTGCGTACATATTCAATAGTATAATTGTACGCGGATAAAAATATTGCATACCTTTGTAACCTATTCGCCGTAATCTCTGGAATACCTCGCTGTGAACCGAAAATTGAGATTAAGGGTTTGTGATCGGTTCTCAATATAAAGGTACTGATCGCGCATATAAATACTGATGAAAGCGCTTAACACCGAAAATTATTGCAGTAGCTTCCTTTTGGATTTGAGCATATTTTTTTTCGGCTGCATTCAACGTTCGTGACGCAAACGAAATAGGCCTTTCTATTCCGTCAGAATCAATTTGAGACAAAACTGCCCCCAAGCCAAAAGGTGAAGCATCGACTGTTAATACTATTTGGGCGGCAGGGTTTAAAATGCGCTAATACTTGATCCGAAGCTAAACAGTTTTTGATTTCATTAAAAGCATTTCGTGTGTCAACGTCCATGACCACTTGACTTCCCTTTTTAAGCAGATCATATAATGGACTTAAGATAGATGAGGCCCCTCGAACAAAATTTCGATAATAATTGACCAGGCCTAAAAATGATTGTAATTGATTTAAATTTTGGGGCACTGGTGCTTTTAATATCGCATTTACCTTACCCGGTGACTTTTTTATGCCATATTTATATAAGATTTTATTGATCGTGACAGTGAATGAAAACACCAATTAGTTTCTGTAATAAAATAAAAGATTTATTGTTTTAGTTTTACATAGTCGTATTATTTACCAACATAAGAATTATGTCTTGAGTGACACAACTAACACATAAACAGAACCTTACCTGTAATAAAATAAAAGAAACGACATTTAATGTTTACAATTACACTGTCGCGTCCTTAATGCCAAACCGATTTTCTTTAAAGCTCGGCCGATAGCATTCGCCTTAAAGGAAAAGGTCAATAAAGAAATCGATCAGCTGGTAAGGTTAGGAATTCTTGAACAAATACAGTACTCTGACTATGCATCTCCCATTGTGCCCGTCTTAAAACGTGATGGTTCCGTAAGAATTTGTGCCGATTACTCTCAAACAATTAATAAGCAGCTATTAGTCGAAAAGTATCCATTACCCTCCATTGAGGATTTATTTTCCAAATTACATGGTGGAGAGCAATTTACAAAACTTGACATGTCTATGGCATACAATCAATTACAAATAGAGGATAATGAAAATATCACTTGTATAAACACCACCCGTGGTCTTTTCAAATATAATAGACTAGTTTTTGGCCTTTCTAGTGCTCCAGCAATTTTTCAACGAGTACTGGTAAGTATTTTGGGAGACATAGAGGGAGTCTTGATATTTTTGGATGATGTGCTTATCACTGCAAAATCAAGGTCATTGCTTTTAGAAAAGTTATATGTAGTCTTAAAGAGATTGCGTGATGCTGGTCTAACTCTGCATAAAGATAAATGTTCATTTTTTCAAGACGAGATCAATTATCTAGGATATGAGATAAATAAATGTAAAGAAAATTAATATTTTTCTTTTAATTGATTATGTACGACCTCCGTCGCGCGCGATGTTATTTTTCTCTATGCTCCGTCGGATTGAAGCTGTCGTCTTGACGTTATTAAAGACGTTCAAGGAAATGGACTAGAAAGTCACATAAATAATTATTTTATTTTAATAACATATTTTAAGGACGCGACAGTGTAATTGTAAACATTAAATGTCGTTTCTTTTATTTTATTACAGGTAAGGTTCTGTTTATGTGTTAGTTGTGTCACTCAAGACATAATTCTTATGTTGGTAAATAATACGACTATGTAAAACTAAAACAATAAATCTTTTATTTTATTACAGAAACTAATTGGTGTTTTCATTCACTGTCACGATCATAAAATCTTATAAAACGACATTTATTGTCTTAAAATGGAGAAGTTAAAAATTACTTTTCAAGCGAAACCGACAACGGACGGAAAATCAAACTATATTGCCATCACTTCTTTATTGACGACAGATGACAAAGTTTACATAATTCCCGAAGAGTACCAAGCAGCCTCACTTCACAAGGATATCTATACCTCGAAGACTTTTGTCATGGTGAAGAGCACATTAAAAAAAAGACATCAGACTAGAAGTGTATGGATGAAGGTGACTGAAGGTATATTAAAAACATATTTTGATGAGGATGAAAATCTGATATTTCAAGACCAATACCTAGAAGAAGTAACCCAAGAACAAATTAGAATCGGTAATGTGAAGAGTTCGGAAGACCCTGTAGTGAAGATTTTGGAAAAAATAATTGAAGGCCAGCAGAGCAAGGAAAAACAAAGTATTAAAAGATTAGCTGAAAAGTTTGTTATTCAAAAATTTGATGGAAGAAATGTAAGTGCATGTTACTGGATGGACGTATTTGAAAAGGAATGTGCGAGATTTGATTTAGGAAAAGATGAAGAAAAAAATTGAGATATTAAGATTGTTTCTTGAAAAATCGTGCACTGACTGGTATTCATCCATGATAATAAAATTTACTTTACAATCAGACTGGACAGAGTGGAAAACAAATTTTTTACACACTTATGGCAACAAAGGATGGACAACGAGCAAGTTTGCTTTATCTTTTAAATACCAATTCGGATCTTTATTAGAATACGCAATCAGAAAAGAAAAACTATTGCTGGAAATAAGGAAGACGATTGATCAAGGGACTCTTATCGATATAATTGCTGCCGGTTTACCAGATTTCATAACGGATAGAATCAATAAAGAGGAAATTGTAGCCACAAGAGACTTATTTAGTGAACTTGGCAAATTAGAGCATTTAGTAACAAAGAAAAAAAATATAAGGAATGGAAAAAAATGAAACTAAACTGATGAAGGAGAAATGTAGCATTTGTGAAAAGTTAAATAAGGTGTTCGGTACCACTCAGAAGATTCTTGTTGGTTCAAAAACAAATAAAAGTTGTCAACAATTCGGAATTGGAATGTGAACTGCAAGGTGAAGAGCCAAAAAACTGATAGTGCCGCCATTAATTAAAGTAAAACTACTATTGAATAAAAAAGTAGAAGTGTTTGGTATCTATGACTCAGGCTCTAATGTATCATTGATAAATTCAAAATTACTAAGGATAAAAATAAGAACTGAGTACTAGTAAAACAAACTTAAAAACAATTAATGGCGTAAAGAAATCAAATGGTTTTACAACACTGGATGTTACCATATTCGATATTGAGAGGAAAATTGATGTATTTGTAATTGATAAAGAAAATTTCGATTACGACTTTCTGATTGGACTAGACTGCATTAAACTTTTTCATTTGGTGCAAAATGAGAACTTGGAAATCAGTCAGAAAATTCCGATTGTAAGAGAGAATGTAAGAAGAGAAATGGTTTCTAAGGAAACAGATAAATCAGATAAAGATATTTCTAAGGAAATGAAAGCTGATAATTTTATCTCCATATCTATTCTTTTTGACTTTTCTATAATAAATTTTATTTTTTTCTATTAACTTGTCTTTTATACATTTTATTTCTTGATTACCCTCTTGGTCTTTAATAATGTCTTCTAGTTTTACCATGTTAACTACTTTTAATTGTTCATCCATGTTTTCATTTGGTTCGAGTACCGGGTTTCTGCTTAGGCAATCAGCCTCAATGTTGTATTTTCCTGGTGAGTATTTAATTTGGAAGTCATATTGTGAAAGGTAATAAGTCAGATCTCCTAACTCCTCGTCCGTTCTTGACCTTATATTCATATTCTCTAAAGGCTTGTGATCTGAGAAAACAGTGAAATTCCTTCCTATCAAAAGGTGTTGCAATAGTTTACACATTCTTTTATTGCTAGGCATTCTAGGTATATGGCTTTTTTCCTTTTCTGGACTTCATTTAATTTTTAGATAGTATGCTACTGGTTTCTCTTCATTATTTTCTTGGTGGCTGTTTTAGTACCGCTCCTACTCCTTGTAAACTGGCATCCGTGTAGATATGAATTGGCAAGTTTGGGTCAAAAATGGTTAGTATCGGTTGAGAACATAGCAATTGTTTCATTTCATCGAATGATTTCTGGCATGCTTCTGTCCAGATGAAGGGTTGACCTTTTCTCAAAAGGTTATGTAAAGGTTCCAATTTTATTGCTACATTTGGGACATATTTATGGTAGAAATTAATTTTTCCCAAAAAATTGTCTTACGTTCTTTGGCGTTTTAGGAGTAGGGAAGTTTTTAATAGACACCAAGTTGTCTTTCAGAGGTCTTACGGAATTATTCTGTATAATGTGACCTAAGTATTTCACTGAATCCGCTGCAAACGTACATTTGGAAAACTTTAGTCTTAAACCTTCACTTTTGATTGCTTGAAACAGTTGTTCTAGATGTCTGACATGGTCTGAGAAAGATTTAGAAAAACAACAAAATGTCATCGATATAACATACTGCAAATTCTCCGAGTTTGTGTTTTCTTATTATATTACACATAATTCTCTGAAACATAGCAGGTGACGTTTTAAGCCCGAATGGTAAGCAAGTCCATTGGTAATGACCGTCCTGTGTGACGAATGCAGTCTTGTATCTGTCAGAGACTCGCAGAGGTATTGACCAAAATGCCGAATTGAGGTCCAATGTTGAGAAGTATTTGCAATCTCTGGTTTTTACTATTAGGTCATCGATCAGTGGAAATGGCTGTGCTTGAGGAACAACGATTTTATTTAAGTCTCGGAAATCTATGCACAATCTCGATTTTCTATTTTCCTCTCTCTTATAAGCTAATGTAACCGGAGCCGCAAAGGGACTGTAAGACTCTTCAATTATATTCTTCTCCAACAGTTTAGCGATCTGCGTTTCAATTTCTTTTTTATCTTCTATTGTGCATCGATATGGACGTTTACAGCAGTATTTGTCTACTAACAGATCAATGTGTGCCTCGTAATCTTTAACCATTCCAATGTCATATTTGTCCTTCGCAAATACCGATTCATTCTTCGCTATTAAGTCATCTATTATTGCCTGTTTTTCAAAGTCCAGATGGTTTATGTGAATTTCAAAGTTTTCTCGAGTACAGTTTTCATTAAAGTTAATAAAATTATCAGCTTTCATTTCCTTAGAAATATCTTTATCTGATTTATCTGTTTCCTTAGAAACCATTTCTCTTCTTACATTCTCTCTTACAATCGGAATTTTCTGACTGATTTCCAAGTTCTCATTTTGCACCAAATGAAAAAGTTTAATGCAGTCTAGTCCAATCAGAAAGTCGTAATCGAAATTTTCTTTATCAATTACAAATACATCAATTTTCCTCTCAATATCGAATATGGTAACATCCAGTGTTGTAAAACCATTTGATTTCTTTACGCCATTAATTGTTTTTAAGTTTGTTTTACTAGTACTCAGTTCTTTATTTTTTATCCTTAGTAATTTTGAATTTATCAATGATACATTAGAGCCTGAGTCATAGATACCAAACACTTCTACTTTTTTATTCAATAGTAGTTTTACTTTAATTAATGGCGGCACTATCAGTTTTTTGGCTCTTCACCTTGCAGTTCACATTCCAATTCCGAATTGTTGACAACTTTTATTTGTTTTTTGAACCAACAAGAATCTTCTGAGTGGTACCGAACACCTTTATTTAACTTTTCACAAATGCTACATTTCTCCTTCATCAGTTTAGTTTCATTTTTTCCATTCCTTATATTTTTTTTCTTTGTTACTAAATGCTCTAATTTGCCAAGTTCACTAAATAAGTCTCTTGTGGCTACAATTTCCTCTTTATTGATTCTATCCGTTATGAAATCTGGTAAACCGGCAGCAATTATATCGATAAGAGTCCCTTGATCAATCGTCTTCCTTATTTCCAGCAATAGTTTTTCTTTTCTGATTGCGTATTCTAATAAAGATCCGAATTGGTATTTAAAAGATAAAGCAAACTTGCTCGTTGTCCATCCTTTGTTGCCATAAGTGTGTAAAAAATTTGTTTTCCACTCTGTCCAGTCTGATTGTAAAGTAAATTTTATTATCATGGATGAATACCAGTCAGTGCACGATTTTTCAAGAAACAATCTTAATATCTCAATTTTTTCTTCATCTTTTCCTAAATCAAATCTCGCACATTCCTTTTCAAATACGTCCATCCAGTAACATGCACTTACATTTCTTCCATCAAATTTTTGAATAACAAACTTTTCAGCTAATCTTTTAATACTTTGTTTTTCCTTGCTCTGCTGGCCTTCAATTATTTTTTCCAAAATCTTCACTACAGGGTCTTCCGAACTCTTCACATTACCGATTCTAATTTGTTCTTGGGTTACTTCTTCTAGGTATTGGTCTTGAAATATCAGATTTTCATCCTCATCAAAATATGTTTTTAATATACCTTCAGTCACCTTCATCCATACACTTCTAGTCTGATGTCTTTTTTTTAATGTGCTCTTCACCATGACAAAAGTCTTCGAGGTATAGATATCCTTGTGAAGTGAGGCTGCTTGGTACTCTTCGGGAATTATGTAAACTTTGTCATCTGTCGTCAATAATAGAAGTGATGGCAATATAGTTTGATTTTCCGTCCGTTGTCGGTTTCGCTTGAAAAGTAATTTTTAACTTCTCCATTTTAAGACAATAAATGTCGTTTTATAAGATTTTATTGATCGTGACAGTGAATGAAAACACCAATTAGTTTCTGTAATAAAATAAAAGATTTATTGTTTTAGTTTTACATAGTCGTATTATTTACCTACATAAGAATTATGTCTTGAGTGACACAACTAACACATAAACAGAACCTTACCTGTAATAAAATAAAAGAAACGACATTTAATGTTTACAATTACACTGTCGCGTCCTTAAAATATGTTATTAAAATAAAATAATTATTTATGTGACTTTCTAGTCCATTTCCTTGAACGTCTTTAATAACGTCAAGACGACAGCTTCAATCCGACGGAGCATAGAGAAAAATAACATCGCGCGCGACGGAGGTCGTACATAATCAATTAAAAGAAAATATTAATTTTCTTTACATTTATTTATCTCATATCCTAGATAATTGATCTCGTCTTGAAAAAATGAACATTTATCTTTATGCAGAGTTAGACCAGCATCACGCAATCTCTTTAAGACTACATATAACTTTTCTAAAAGCAATGACCTTGATTTTGCAGTGATAAGCACATCATCCAAAAATATCAAGACTCCCTCTATGTCTCCCAAAATACTTACCAGTACTCGTTGAAAAATTGCTGGAGCACTAGAAAGGCCAAAAACTAGTCTATTATATTTGAAAAGACCACGGGTGGTGTTTATACAAGTGATATTTTCATTATCCTCTATTTGTAATTGATTGTATGCCATAGACATGTCAAGTTTTGTAAATTGCTCTCCACCATGTAATTTGGAAAATAAATCCTCAATGGAGGGTAATGGATACTTTTCGACTAATAGCTGCTTATTAATTGTTTTGAGAGTAATCGGCACAAATTCTTACGGAACCATCACGTTTTAAGACGGGCACAATGGGAGATGCATAGTCAGAGTACTGTATTTGTTCAAGAATTCCTAACCTTACCAGCTGATCGATTTCTTTATTGACCTTTTCCTTTAAGGCGAATGCTATCGGCCGAGCTTTAAAGAAAATCGGTTTGGCATCAACTTTTAGTGGCAATTTGACTTTAAAATTTTTAAAGCAGCCTAGTTTGCCTGAAAAAAGTTCAGGGAAATCCCTTACGATTTTATCAATTAATGCTTCAGTAATGGCCCGTTTTATTGCACTTTTTACATTTGTATTTTGAAAACCGACACTCACTGGTTTTGTGATTTTTAAAACCACACACTGCACACTTATTATCACGGAACTGACGCCGCGCGTCATCTATCACGAACACCGGTTCAGAGCCTGTCGGCGCTGCTGCCCCCGCCGAGGACGCGTTGGCAGCGTCTCGCGAGCAGCGTGAGCTCACCGCCAACTCCACAGCCTTGGATAACGTGAGCTCCGTAGCATCTTGCGCGAACAGTTTCTCACGTTCTGGACCGGGTGACATACCCATTACGAATCTGTCAAGTAATGCGTCTTCTAGGTTTTTTAAACCCGCAGTGCGCCGCTAAGCCCCTAAGTCGAGCCGCCCATTGCGCGTGATCTTCGCCTACCCGCTGAACCGCGCCGTAAAAATATGATCGCTCTGCAAACACGCAGCGTCTTGGAGTGAAATGGTCATCCAACAATTTGATAACTTCTTCAAAAGTTTTCCTGTCTAAACTTTGTGGCAATGCCAAATTGCTTGCAAGTTGGTAGGTTGACTCGTTGAGTGCGCTTAAAAGAATCGCCTTCCTTTTTACGCCCGATTTATCAAACTCCGCAGTAATATCATTTGCGATAAACCATTGATTGAGTCTGCTTCTATAAGTCTTCCAATCCTGGTTATGATGATCAAATCCCGATATTAATCCAAAAGCACTTTGGGAACTCATTTTTTTTTCGTTTGTGGGTAGTAAACGTCGCCACTGCTATATATCGGAGGAACGGGGCGTATGAGTGACAAGGCCGGCTGCTGTATTCACACTGGTTTATTTAAACGACTGGGCGGTGGACGCA
Organism: Cnaphalocrocis medinalis; assembly: GCA_014851415.1. NCBI lineage: Eukaryota > Metazoa > Arthropoda > Insecta > Lepidoptera > Crambidae > Cnaphalocrocis > Cnaphalocrocis medinalis. Next base: position 55,502 of record JABMDO010000205.1, on the reverse strand, counting down.
GCCACGCGCATATCTATAGCTATCTACATAACACATTCTAAACAACATTTGTTTAAAAACTTTTTTTTATTTTTATGTGATAGGTAGCAGACGAGCAGGCGGATCACCTGATGGTAAGCAATTGCCGCCGCTCATGAACACATGCAACAAGTGCGCTGCTAACCTTTTATCCCCTTCCCCCCCGATGGGCCTCCGGTACCCTCACTCACTCGGCGAAAAACAGCACAGGAGCTGCTTCACGCCGGTTTTCTGTGAGGCAGTGGTATCACTCCAGTCGAGCCGGCCCATTCATGCCGAAGCATGGCTCTCCCACAATTTTTTTTCGTAAGTTTTTCGAAGAAGACTTCTCACAGAAGCGCCTGCGCTGTGTTTCCCAGTGAGTGAGGGTACCGGAGGCTCAATTGGGAGGAAAGCACTTGTGACTCTACTGGTGTTGCAGGCGTCTATGGGCGGCGGTTATCGCTTACTAACAGGTGATCAGTGGCCTTACCATGTGTTTGAAATACTATTCTCGCCGAAAACTATCGCTGTGTCTCTTTCATTGATGCATTTGAAAGAGAAGAGACAGAGCAATAGTTTACGTTATGTCAGTTTTCGATGTCAACTCATGGCAGCGCTACTGTCTGCTCGTCTGCTAACTATCACATAAAAAACATTCATCAATTTTGTCTCTTTTTAACGAATAACTCTGTCCTGTTGCCTTGCGTTACTAGACATATGTCCCTCCACCAGCCCATGGTCCTTCCTACCGTCTCGGCATACGGACCGAATCTTGGGAGACGCTCACCAGGTACTTGCTAAGGGCTCTTTCCCCGGTGCGTTTCTTCACTCCCTACAAAGTCTGTGTCTTTAGCCCATCTCAATGTCACTTCTTCCCAAATGGGGCGTGAAACACCACAGCACTAGTGACTCGAGCTCGGGCAGTTCCACATCAATCGAACTCCTTCCTAATGTCAAGCTTTTTGTGTGCAAACGCACGCCTTGCGTATCTTTTTTTACCCGACTACGGCAAAGCAAAAGGAGGGTTATGATTTTGACAGGCTATGTATGTATGTATGTATGTATGTACGTTCATCTGTTTCCACATAACTTCTAAACTACTTATCAGAATTCGACAAATGACATATCATTATAAGCGTCTTAATTGTCCGCTGGTTATAGGCTATATGAGGTTTCACAAAATCTAATGTGGCGCCCTCTAGCGAACAAAACATATAGAGTAAAAAAATAAAGTTATGATACATAGGCCGTGTTTGGTATCATTTGAAAGCGCTTGACTCGTACATTGTGAATATATATATATATTACTAGCATTTGGACACCAAAATAGTACAAATAAAAAAAAAGTTAAAAACTAAAACCCAACTACGACAAAAAAATACGTGTGACTGCGGATTTCCAAACATGAAAATTTATCTCTACATAGTGAATATTGCATACTTCAGAATAGTATTGTATGACATTATTGTAAATTGACAACGAAGGCTTGTTTTATACTTTTTCAGCGTCGTTTTTTGTCGTAGTTGGGTTTTAGTTTTTTTTACTTTTTTAACGTATAACTCTGTCCTGTTGCTTTGCGTAGATACGCATATGAGAGCGATGGTATCCCCCAAAATAACTAGATAGCTATTTTGGGGAATACCATCGCTCTCATACACTCGTCATCCGAATTTTATTAACCAAATACCAACAGCATCAACGCCATAACAGGCCATAAAGGCCCAATTAAGCAAAAAGGGCTGGAGGTTAGTACCCAAGGGCTCAATATGCGAAGGAAGTGGTATGTTAATGGGCCTCCCGGCGGCTGGAACGGTAAGCCCTTGTTTGGAGTGCGAGCGAAGCGAAAGCTATGCAGTAAGATCTCGAAAAGCTACGTTTTTTTATATTAAACTAGTAACTTTTTACCCCCCTTTTAACCCCTTACAACCCCTTTTTCGCAATAAAAAGTAGCCTATGTTCTTTCTCAGGGTTTAGATCATCTGTATACCAAATTTCATTTGAATCCGTTCAGTAGTTTTGGCGTGAAAGAGTAACAGACAGACAGACAGAGTTACTTTCGCATTTATAATATTAGTTAGGATGGGTTTGCACTTGACCTCACCTCACCTGAGGAAGAGTGACAATAATGTCTAAGATGTAGCACGCTTTCTAAGAAGCCTATTCACTCTCGACTTAAAGACACCCAAATTGTAGCTCTCTGAGAATACAAAAGCCGGCGAGTCATTCCATTCCTTAGCAATTCGTATTAAGAAAGAAGAAGCGAAACGCTAAGTACGATGGTGGAACTTTCACAGTGTAAGGGTGAAAAGGTGAGTTCCGTAGACAAGTAGCTACAATTAATTATAATCAACAATTATAACTAGAAGGAACTACTACCTAAGAACTGTTTTTTTCCTCTAACCCAAGCGTGTGAGTCTACTTTTTATGAGGACATAACACTTTTTGTCTCTTTCTAACGCGAGTGGAGTCGCAGACCAAATATGAATACTTGTATAAATAAACCCAAGAATTCATTACACTAATGCTTGTGTGTCCTGACAAATGTTTGTATTTGTTTATCGCTTGCAACTCTCACTGGAAGACAAGCTTAGCTCGAAAATTTAATCTTTCTGAGTGACAAAAACGTATGCATACATTCTCGTAACCAACTGACAACTAACATTAGACGATTATATCTACGTAATGGCCGTTGACATTTTAGTAATTGTTTTATTACATTAATCGAATTTCAAGTACATTCGATTGTGTGTGGAAAAAAGGCGCATTGAAAAATATAGCTAGGTTTTTTTTTACAAAGTAGTTAGGTTAGTTCAAAATTGTAAAAAGCTTTGTTTGTTAAGGTCATTGTCAAAAGAAGTGATAATAAATCTAAATAAGTGCCAAGCTCAATATGTTTATCAAAACACTCAAAGCTCAAATTGCATCAAAACACACCACACCTAATTTTTTTAGCATAGACTTGGTGAAGCTCAATTTGTTTATCAAAACTCGCCAAGCTCAGTATGATTATCAAAACTCGCCAAGCTCAAATTCAATTGGTTTATCAAAACTCGCCAAGCTCAGTATGATTATCAAAACTCGTCAAGCTCAACTTGTTTATCAAAACTCGCCAAGGATCAATTTTTAAAATCTGGCTCGTGTTTCAATAACCCTTATTATGTGACAGTCACATTAACTACTATTGATTCTCAATAAAAAGTTGTCATGTATTTTCTCAGTTAAAAATCTACAACAGATGTTGAAAACATAGAAATTCATGCAATAAGAATAGATCGTGCAAAGAAAACATACACGATATATTCTTCTTTGCATTCTGATGTACATTCTTAATCGTAAAACAAGACGTTGATATTGCACATTTTCAGTGTAACTGTAAACCAAATTCATGAGAAGCATCAAAAATGTTTTAGATTCAAAACTCTGTTGTGTTCCTAGAAAAATATTTTAAAAATGCGTCTCTACATACAATGTAAGCTTTTTGTAGCACTGTAAGCTTCAAAAGAGAATACAAAGCAGCTTACTTAGTTTGCGCTATGTGATCTTGCGACACGGATACAGAAAATATTCTAAAATCGACAGTTTCATGTCTTTACATCACAATATTATGTTGTTAAAAGAGAAAACTGCGGAAAAATATGATTTGATAGAGTCTTCAAGTGCGCGTGCACCCACGCTGTCAATGTGTGCGTGCGCCAAGCGACCTATGTAGGCTGTTACTGTACTGTTCTACATGTGGCCTATAACACCGCGCCGCGTCGCATACTGCGGGCGCCAGAGTGCCCGAGTGCGCGTGCACCCGCGCTGTCAATGTGTGCGTGCGCCAAGCGACCTATGTAGGCTGTTACTGTACTGTTCTACATGTGGCCTATAACACCGCGCCGCGTCGCATGCTGCGGGCGCCAGAGTGCCCGAGTGCGCGTGCACCCGCGCTGTCAATGTGTGCGTGCGCCAAGCGACCTATGTAGGCTGTTACTGTACTGTTCTACATGTGGCCTATAACACCGCGCCGCGTCGCATACTGCGGGCGCCAGAGTGCCCGAGTGCGCGTGCACCCGCGCTGTCAATGTGTGCGTGCGCCAAGCGACCTATGTAGGCTGTTACTGTACTGTTCTACATGTGGCCTATAACACCGCGCCGCGTCGCATACTGCGGGCGCCAGAGTGCCCGAGTGCGCGTGCACCCGCGCTGTCAATGTGTGCGTGCGCCAAGCGACCTATGTAGGCTGTTACTGTACTGTTCTACATGTGGCCTATAACACCGCGCCGCGTCGCATACTGCGGGCGCCAGAGCGCCCGAGTGCGCGTGTACCCGCGTTGTCAATGTGTGCGTAAAACACTAAGGACTAGGTCTTGGTTAATTGTTCCTTATTGTCACTTATATATTTCAAATTAAAGCTTAAAGAACAGACTGTGCATTAAGATCCAATTTCGTTTGCAGACCACAATTCAGGCTCTGTAAATTATTTTAATTCCATTCATTTAGACGGTGCTCCATTTTGTCGCTACAATTCATTTAATTGAAAACCAAGTGACTACACGCTATTAATTATAAAGAGTTATTCGTTTAGTGAGTAGGGTTATACAGACAAGGAGAGACGTATGTGTGTATTTACCTACCTTTCAGCAGTAGTTATGTAGAGGAAAGGGGTGTTTTCCATTCATTAATTAAACCGTGGGATAGCCACGCTTCGGCATGAGTAGGCCGGCTTGATCGAAGTAATACCACGGCCTCACAGAAGACCGGCGTGAAGCAGCACCTGTGAGTGTCTTGTCCCGGGTTTGATTCCCGGGTCGAGCAAAAGTATGTTTGGTTTTTTCGAACATAGCTCGGGTTTGTGATCACCAATCTGCATTAGACAAGCGTGGTGATAAAGCCTAATCCCATCATAGTAGCGATGACTTGGTTTCTATGATGGAGGCCTTTGCCCTGCAGTGGACAGTATATAGTCTGATACTTTACTATACCACTACAACTTTATAAGCCACCAATCCCAATCCATTACAGGAAAAGCCAAATATTTCGGTAGATTAATATAATCTGTGAGTAATCCATTTGAGTCCAATAAATAATGTATGAATGTTAAGTAATGAGATTGTGTATGATTGCTGCGTTTGTTTGTTCCAACAAATTATGTATTGGGTGAAACAAATAAAATTTTGAAACTATACATAAACTTTTTATAGGATTCCTTACACAAAGGGTATAAGTACAGACAGTCACACATTAGGCTACCACAACCTGTAAAATTCCCTCAATTGATATTTAACCTAATGCGTTTGACAGTAAGATGAGAGTCGATTGAGGAAATTTGAAAGTTTTGTAAACTTTGATGTGTGTACAATTGTACATACATCCTACCTTGTTGAGGTGCCGTGGTAACGTCAGTCGATTTCCCATAGAAAATGAACTAGTCACGTGACCGACTTTGTATGAAAAGATGGTTTTTTTAATGCCATCGTATTGTAATTTTACTCGGTCGAGAATTTTGGCTTTCTTTCCGCAACCAGTAGTTTTTATTCTTCTCTTAAAGTTAGCAAAGAAAGTATACCAAAGCCGGCCTAGGTACAGGTCGGTTCACTAAAATGACCATGAAGAAATGAACAATCATGAAGAAATGGCTCATTCTCAATTTGATATTTATTATTATATAAGGGCTTAGACTAAACACATTCTAAATTTTTTGTCATAAGTCTTTATGTACTTTATGAGATTACATGCGTAGACGATCGTCATTTGTTAACCTGTAGCGCTACCATGAGTTGACAGCAAAAACTGACATAACGTAAACTATTGCTCTGTCTCTTTCAAATGCATTACAATGAAAGAGACAAAGCGATAGTTTTCGATAGTGATGATAGTATATCAAACTCATGGAAACACCACAGTATTGCTGGAAAGACGTCGCCGAAAATGATCTGCCAGAACTTGGCGCGGCCTTCTCTTTTCGGAGGCCAAGACTCGTTTCGGGTCGATGAGTCAGTGGAGTAGTAGAATTTTTCCCGATACCAGGCCTGTCCCACTCCGCGTGTAGGTATCGAACTTGCAAGTACATGCGGCGTCCCCTCCGGAGGGGCAAATTAGTAGAAAATCACGAACGAGCGGCGACGCACGCGCGAGTTGAGTTGCTTGCGATAGAAAGAGAACGCACTTCTAGGTATGAATAATGGTAGGCATTGAACGCTGGGCAGTCGGAATTTCAACGTTAGATTATAGTAGTCTGAGTCTTTATTTCCATAAACGGTTTTTAGAAGTGGGTTTTCTGTACCTTGTACTATTAAGTATTCTGTCCCGATACACAGAAGACTCTACAAAGAGCACTGCCTAAGTATTTATCAAGTTTCTAGTTCACTGACTTACACAGCAAAGGTCTTATTTTACAAAATGAAACAGGGAATGAAAAGGACACCAAATAATGTGGCTGTCACGATGCAGCCTTGCGGAAAAGATACTGTGTGAAAGAGACAAATGCGCATTTATTTACAAAATGCTATTTTCTGCTCATGTGATTTTAAAGCACACTGGAATTAAGTCATGGGCACAGACTGGCAGCTTTGTAGTAAGTAACTCATTTTGCTCCTCTTGGCTAGATATGAAATAATATTAAAATTTTGATCATTATCAAGATTTCAAGTCAAGTTTACTGTAAATAAATAAATTCGGACAACATCTCATACCATACTTTAAACCACCATAATCAACATTCATGTACAGTCGAGTTCAAAAATATGTATTGTATACAATACATATTTTAAGGTCCTAAAGTGTATACATATTTTTGAACTCGACTGTAATACGAATATTATAAATGCTGTATTGTTTTGTATTCAATCAGTACATTTTCACGTCATTAGATTAATATCTAATGCTATAACATCAGATATCAAATTACCTCTAATGTAGATCGAAGATCTAGTCTTCACCCAGCGTAAATAAAGATAAATTCATTTAGAAGTGGGAGAGGCACGCTTTGGCATGAATGGGCTGACGACCGGATTGATACCACGGCCTTACAAAAGACGGGCGTGAAGCATCGCTTGCCCTGTGTTTCGCCGAGTGAGTGAGGGTACCGGAGGCCTAATTGGGGGAAATGGGGGTAAAAGTTAGGCGCACTTGTGACTCCACTGGTGTTGCGGGTGTCTATGGGCGACGACAATTGCTTACCACCAGTTGATCCATCTGCTCCTCTGCCACCTATAACATAAAAACATGGCTATGTTAAGGTAAAAGAAGCAGAGGACGCCTTTAAACAAGATGGGCTGATGACATAATTCCTCCTGTGGTCAAGTGGTCTATTCGTCTGCCACCTGTAAAGTAAAGTATCAGCCTATATACTGTCCCACTGCAGGGCAAAGGCCTCCATCATAGAAATCAAGTCATCGCTACTATGATGGGATTGGGCTTAATCACCACGCTTGCCTAATGCGGTGCGGTGATCACAAACCCGAGCTATGTTCGAAAAATTAGAAACACACTTTTTGCTCGATTCAGTCAACTTAAAAAAAATCTTGAGCAGTAGATAGTTGAAAACCAAAAATGTAATAATTAAAAAAGTTTCCTCTACTAAGCTTACATTATCGCGGAAGCTGCAAGCCCGACATATGGGGCTGACTGTACCTAATAAGTTCAAAGTTTTATCGGTACACAAGTTTAAAGTTGCTAAATTATTTGTCAGTAAAGCTTTGGAAATACGGACTGGATTTAAGTTTGAAAGTTTAGTTTTTTTATGGTATAGAGGGCAGACGAGCAGACGTATCACCTGATGGTAAACGATTATCGCCGCCCATGGACACCCGCAACACCAGAGGCGTCACAAGTGCGCTGCCGACCTTTTAAGTACACTCGCTTTTTGAAGGTTTGCAGGTCGTACCGGTCCGGAAATACCGCAGGTGTCAGTTCATTCCATCCATAGTTTTGAGGTACGAGGTAGAAATTTTCTGGAGAAACGCACAGTTTTTTTTTTTATGTGATAGGTAGCAGGCGAGCAGGCGGAATCACCTGATGGTAAGCAATTGCCGCCGCCCATGGACACTTGCAACACCAGTGGAGTTACAGTTGAAGACTTTTTAATTTTTTTATGTGAAAGGTGGCAGACAAGCCGACGGATCACCTGATGGTAATCTATTGCTGCCGCCCATAGACACTTGCAACAGCAGGAGAGTCATAGGCATACCTCTGACTTTGATTAATCAAAGACCGCTGATTCCTATGCTATGTTAAAGGACTGCAAAAGCTAGACGGGCGTCGCTTCATTGTAATTACCAGACTTCCGTGGGAGAGCCACGCTTCAGCATGAATGCTAACACCCCCAAATTTTCACCTGCGGTAAATATAACTTTCACAAAAGCTCACAGCAACTCCAACCGAAAGCGTTTCAAGCCAACTCGATATCGTTTAGAATTCCGTGCGAGTGACGCCGGGCGAAGTTTCCGACAAAAGAAGCGGTTTGCACCTCGCAATATTCGGGATTTTGGGGCTCTATTCCCTGTTTGATAGGGTTGACAAAAGCAGAAATCTTTAATTCTAACAATTACTCGTTATCGAGGCTCTCAAAACGAGGAAGGCTCTCAATTCGACCCGTATGTTTTGTTTTTGTATGTGTATGGTACTCGATTTTTCTGCCAATTATGAATGGATTTTTATGATTATTTTTTGTTTGTAGGTAATTATTCAAAAGTGGTCCCATAAAATTTTATCAAAATAACTCAGTGGTTTTTGAAAATAAAAACAAAAAAAATGTTCAATGGTATATATTGATGATGTAGTTTTGAAGTCGGTTTGCTTTTTTTCAAAAAATATTTATTATTATTAGACTATAGGCCAACACTTGACCACAATCGTACCTGATCGAAACGACACGCGTTTGCCAAGAAGATGCCTGTTCACTCTTTCCTTAAAGATGTCCACGTTATGGTGGTCGGGAAAAACAGACCTCGGCAGGGAGTTCCACTCCTTAGCTGTCCGTATGATAAATGTGGAAGCGAATCGCTTTTTACGGGCTTTCCTTCTTAAATCTTGTGGCTGGCCGGTTGGCGCAATGGTAGTGACCCTGCCTCATACGCCAAAGGTCGTGGGTTCGACTGTAACACAAGTGCATAAGCTACTTAGTACGGAATCAGGTCAATGTATGAGATGTTGTGTGAATTTATTATTATTAATATTATCTTGCAGACATTGTCGCTAACTGAAAGTCAGAAGTTCAAGCTTCTTCTCTTCTTGTGTCGACAAATCTTAGCATCAAGATATTACATTTTCCCAGTCCAATACTCCGCCACAACGACTTCGCTACTGGTAGGCTGCAGAAATTCACCGTATATGCAGCTGTCTGGGCATAAATGGCACGCCATGATACCATTTTATTTGGGGCGGTTCGAGATTATTTAGGACAAATTGCCTCTAGTGGTCTAGAGGCTTATCCACAATGAAATTAAATTAACTCAACTTACCTGAAGAAAGACCTAATCCAAAATTTTGACAACCCTGTCGAAACTAAAATAGTTCCAGTGGTTTCAGCTTTGTTAACTGATTGCTACAAGTTTAACAAGTTAACTTAACTTGTTGGCAAATATTGCAGTTTGTAATTATTATGGTGTTACCATTTGTAGCCACAATAGGGTAAGGTACTATTTACAGTACACTTGAAATTAACTAGCCATGTCCTATTTGAGTGCGCGTGTACTCAAGTTACGAAATGTGTGCGTGCGCCAAGCGATGTAGGTAGGTAGGTACTGTTCTTGTAGGTAGGTACTGTTCTACATGTGGCCTATAACACCGCGCCGCGTCGCATACTGCGGGCGCCAGAGTGCCCGAGTGCGCGTGCACCCGCGCTGTCAATGTGTGCGTGCGCCAAGCGACCTATGTAGGCTGTTACTGTACTGTTCTACATGTGGCCTATAACACCGCGCCGCGTCGCATACTGCGGGCGCCAGAGTGCCCGAGTGCGCGTGCACCCGCGCTGTCAATGTGTGCGTGCGCCAAGCGACCTATGTAGGCTGTTACTGTACTGTTCTACATGTGGCCTATAACACCGCGCCGCGTCGCATACTGCGGGCGCCAGAGTGCCCGAGTGCGCGTGCACCCGCGCTGTCAATGTGTGCGTGCGCCAAGCGACCTATGTAGGCTGTTACTGTACTGTTCTACATGTGGCCTATAACACCGCGCCGCGTCGCATACTGCGGGCGCCAGAGTAATAGACGATTACTTCTAATAGATTAAATTATTATCTGACGTCACTAATCAAGTAACACAATTAATAGAGCTAAACTAATAGACACAAACTATGTACATACGGTCAATTAACTGGAATTAAGTTATCCAACAATTGGTCGGCGGGAAACTAATTTATTATCTGTGGTTTTGGTTTATTGAATTACTGTATTCGTAAATGTGCTTTAGTTCCAATAGCGGCTGTTAATAGTTAATAATAGATTTGTTATTGACAAATAGGCAATTGTTAACTTGGATCAGCTGTTAATGACAATCAAACTATTGGCGAAATTTGAGTGCAAATTTCCACACGAATAAACAAACATAATGCAGAACTTTTGTTGTATACTAGTGGCCCGCTGTCCCTTCGCTTCGGGAACGTAATTCAGAAATGAACCAATAGATGGCGTTGTGTCCAATTACATCGCGCAAGCGTTTCGTGTTTTCGGTTTACCTATAAGCCTTGTCGTTGTCTATAGAAGTTATCTCTTTATAAATAGTATAGAATATTAAGAGTACTGTTGTCATGTATGGATCAGAATAATGGGCCGTTAAGAAGACGGATGAAACAAGACTGCATGCTACATAGATGAGAATGTTGAGATGGATGTGTGGCGTGACGTGAATGGACAAGATAAGGAATGAGTATATCAGAGGTAGTACGAAAGTGACAACTGTCACCGATACACTTCGTCTCTCCTGGTAAGGCCATGTAATGAGAAGAGAGGAGGAACATGTTACCAAAAGAGTGATGGGTATGAATGTAAGTGGGTGGAGGAACAGAGGACGGCCGAAAAAAGATGGATAGATTGTGTGAAGAATCACATGACGGAAAAGGGGGTGGATAATACTATGACGAATGACAGGGACGAATGGAAGAAGAAAACATACTGCGCCGACCCCAGATAATCTGGGAACAGGGCAGGGAGATGATGATGATAAGAGTTACATTCTTTTCATCATCATCATGTCAGCCAATAGACGTCCACTGCTGGACATAGGCCTCACCCAATGTTTTCCTTAAAGATCGGTTCTGTGCCACCCGCATCCAAGGAAAGGTCCTTTTTTATGTTATAGGTAGCACCCGCGCTGTCAATGTGTGCGTGCGCCAAGCGACCTATGTAGGCTGTTACTGTACTGTTCTACATGTGGCCTATAACACCGCGCCGCGTCGCATACTGCGGGCGCCAGAGTAATAGACGATTACTTCTAATAGATTAAATTATTATCTGACGTCACTAATCAAGTAACACAATTAATAGAGCTAAACTAATAGACACAAACTATGTACATACGGTCAATTAACTGGAATTAAGTTATCCAACAATTGGTCGGCGGGAAACTAATTTATCATCTGTGGTTTTGGTTTATTGAATTATTGTATTCGTAAATGTGCTTTAGTTCCAATAGCGGCTGTTATTATATAATAATAGATTTGTTATTGACAAATTGGCCATTGTTAACTTGGATCAGCTGTTAATGACAACAACCAACCTATTGGCGAAATTTGAGTGCAAATTTCCACACGAATAAACAAACATAATGCTGAACTTTTGTTGTATACTAGTGGCCCGCCCTCACTTTGCTTCGGGACCGTAATTCAGAAATGAACCAATAGATAGCGCTGTGTCCAATTACATCGCGCAAGCGTTTCGTGTTTTCGGTTTACCTATAAGCCTTGTCGTTGTCTATAGAAGTTATCTCTTTATAAATAGTATAGAAGATTAAGAGTACTGTTGTAATGTATGGATCAGAATAATGGGCCGTTAAGAAGACGGATGAAACAAGACTGCATGCTACATAGATGAGAATGTTGAGATGGATGTGTGGCGTGACGTGAATGGACAAGATAAGGAATGAGTATATCAGAGGTAGTACGAAAGTGACAACTGTCACCGATACACTTCGTCTCTCCTGGTAAGGCCATGTAATGAGAAGAGAGGAGGAACATGTTACCAAAGAGTGATGGGTATGAATGTAAGTGGGTGGAGGAACAGAGGACGGCCGAAAAAAGATGGATAGATTGTGTGAAGAATCACATGACGGAAAAGGGGGTGGATAATACTATGACGAATGACAGGGACGAATGGAAGAAGAAAACATACTGCGCCGACCCCAGATAATCTGGGAACAGGGCAGGGAGATGATGATGATAAGAGTTACATTCTTTTCATCATCATCATGTCAGCCAATAGACGTCCACTGCTGGACATAGGCCTCCCCCAATGTTTTCCTTAAAGATCGGTTCCGTGCCACCCGTATCCAAGGAAAGGTCTTTTTTATGTTTTAAGTAGCAGACGAGCAGGCGGATCACCTGATGGTAAGCAATTGCCGCCGCTCATGGACACTTGCAACACCAGTGGAGTTATGAGTGCGTTGCCACCTTTTATCCCCTTCCCCGGGTGGGCCTCCGGTACCCTCACTCACCCGGCGAAAACAGCCCTGTGCTGCTTCACGCCGGTTTTCTGTGAGGCAGTGGTATCATTCCGGTCGAGCCGGCCCATTCATGCCGAAGCGTGGCTCTGCCACAGTTAGAGTTAGTCCTTGAGTGAAGGCCGCTTACGAGAAGTCACAGCTCTATCAGACCCCCCATAAGGTGGACCAACGGTCTAGTGAGGGTTATGGGAGTTCCTTGGATACATTTTTATTAAACATTCGGGCCCGTAATTCAGAAATGAACCAATAGATGGCGCTGTGTTTTCGGTTTACCTATAAGCCTTGTCGTTGTCAATAGAAGTCATCTCTTTATAAATAGTATAGAAGATATTTAGAATGTTTATTCGAGTGGCAGACGAGCGGACGGATTAACTAATGGAAAACGATCACCACAAATGCACTGCCAAATTGGGCTTCCAATGACCTCGCTCGAAGAAACAGTGTCGCTGCTTTAAGCTGGTTTTCTGTGAGTTCGTGGTCTCACTTTGCACGGGCTGGCCCATTTATGCCGAAGCTTTGCTCTCCAATGGTTAAATTATTTATATGAGCTCTTAATTTTTTAAAAGTTCATGCTGGACTTTGGATTCTATTAAAATTTCAAACATCATAATTTGAACCTTATTTACTTATGATAAGGTCCTAGCTCAACTAATGGTTCAAATACATAAACGCATACTAAAGGTATGCTTAGGACATCTCTAATATCCCTACTAAATTCGTGGAAACTTCCAGAACATTATTGTCTACTAACGTTCAAGACACCTTCATATCTCACACTTAGGGTGGCCAAGAGTCCCTTTAAAACAGGACATAGTCAGGCTTTTCGGTTGTTTGTTTTGTTGAACCCTTTTAACGCAAACCTAGTGGTTATCGTATTTAATCATAAGGGTATTTTTTTCAAAAATCTTCGAATTATCGATCTTAAGGTAATTGTCCAGTTTACAGGCCTCTTTCTTATATTCGTAGTAGGTAAGTAGTTTAAGCACTTGTGTTACAGATATCAGACAACAGAGGTATCACAAATATAAAACTTAAAAAAACATAATTATGTATATTCTGTACATCCAGACACTGAAGCTGTAGGCCTATCAAGCGCACCGCGACAAAATTTTTCGACTCTCGTTCGCGAGAGCGCATCCTTCTATCCCGCTCATCGCTCAGTCTGGTGAGCGAGACGTAACTTGCGCCGACAAAATACGAGTGTCGACAAATTATCTCGTGATGCGCATGTTAGCCCGGCTGAACTATACAAAATGGTGTCACGTGACCGATTTCTAAGGAAAAATGAAATTTTGTAGCGAATTTCAAAATTCATAGAACAAAATGTTGTTCAGAATGGTTGATAGAGCACTTTGAAGGGATGTGAATGTTCACAGATACACCCTAAATGTTGTAAGGACTGTATTATTCTCTGTGAATGAATTTCAGGACGTTTTACCCAAATGTCCGGCCAAACTGTCCGGCATTCGTTTTCTAAAATCTGGAAACCCTACTCACACACACTTATATCCCCGTAAGCGCAGTTAACGATCATGCCCACTGGATTTTGGACTCTATCCTACTACACTTTGAGTTGTATTTGGGACGAAACGGAGTTCTCTAATGGAGAGGAGTTTTGGAGTAAAATTCGTCGTTTGTGGACGATCTTCAATGTTACGTAAGGCTTGTTAGGATCCATTGATTTGAGTAGATAGATGGAGAATCACGCTTCGGCATGAATGGGCCGGCTCGACCGGAGTGATACCACGGCCTCACAGTAGACCGGCGTGAAGCAGCGCCTGAGCTGTGTTTCGTCGAGTGAGTGAGAATACTGGAGGCTCAAAGGGGGTTGAAAGATTGGCAGTGCATTTGTGACTCCACTCGAGTTGAGATGAGAGTGTCTATGGGCGGCGGCAGTCGCTTAGGTACTATCAGGTGAATTGACTGCTCAATAGCTACCTATCACGTGTCGCCTAGTAAAAAATCAATTGACACTTCTTCAAACAATTTTATTATTATTATTATCAGCATGTAATGTCCCACTGCAGGGCAAAGGCCTCCCTACCCTTTTTCCACCTACTCCGGTCCTGGGCTACGGTAGACCATTCTTTTTGAAAAGCGTCTAGCTCATCACGCCATCGTCGCCTCGGTCTGCCGCGAGGACGTTTAACATTTTGGGGCATCCACTTTGTGGCTATTTTGGCCCAAAGCTCGTCTGGCATGCGACTGACGTGACCGGCCCAATCCCATTTAAGCAGAGCAGCCTTTTTAGAGACATCGGTTATGAGCGTTCTGGAGCGCAGAGTAGTGTTTCTGATTCGGTCTGATAATTTGACTCCTAACATACAATTAAATTTAATATTTTACCGCCTGCTACTAGTTTATGAGTTTAGTATTGGTCGTCATCACAGCCACAACCATCAGCCATCGACGCAGTACATTTATAGTGCACAAGTGTGTGAGCAGACACAAGTGCACTCTCTATTCCGTGACACCAGCGTGACACGACTGAAGAGGGATAAGGCGCAAGACCAATTGCTTAATGTGCTTTCCTAGGCACGGAATATCGGTTTAAATCACAATATCTTGTGTATCGGTAAACATATTATAATAGATAGATAACGTTTATTGGCCACAAAACATAGACAGTATATTTACAGCAGTAAACAAGTACTCGTATATAAAAGAACAAAAACAACAAAATATAATATAACTAATACATCTCTTTGACACGTCTCTTACCAACCATTATGAACAAAATTTGTTCTACAACTCTTCGAAAGTCGAGGCAAATTTCGACTCTCCTAAAAATGAACAAGATACGTGACCTAAGTATATAGAAGTTGTGATTTTTTTAACAAATTTCTAAAAGTTGTTAAGAATGATTGGTAAATTTGGTTAAAGGGATGGAACTTCTGTCAACTTGATCCTCTGGCTTTGCGGCGGGATATAGCATCCCTTTGTATTCTTTATCGCATCTATCACGGGGAGTGCTCCGAGGAATTTGTTCGATTACTTCTCCTGCTTCTTACATCGAACCACACGCAAGCGGCTGTCATTCCATCCTCATCGTCTTGATGGTTGGCGATCTAGCACTGTGCGTTTCTCGAGGAATTTTCTTCCACGAATCTCAGTCTAATCTCAGTTTTGTGGAACAGTTTAGCTGCGGCAGTATTTCCTGACGGCTATGATTTAGGGACCTTCAAAAGAAGAGCGTTCTCCTTAAAAGGCCGGCAACGCATCAGCGACCTCTCTGATCTCGCAGATGTTCATGGGCAGCGGTGATTGCTTACCAGCAGGTGATCCTCATTCCTGCCCCGAGCTATCAAATCATGAAATGCCCGTGTTCAGTGTTTCCTCCTTCTTTCAATCCTGGGTTTTTTAGGCAGGGCGTGAAACGGCATCTCAGCAGGCAGGGTGAGGATGACAGACTCAATAGGTAATTAGTTTATTCTTTTGTGCCTGTCAACCTCATATTTGGATCTCACAGGCCGCTTAACGTCAGGCGGAGTGAGGTCATCTTGATTGTCCTCAATACAAAAAAAAAAACCCGCTTGCTCATTTGCCGCCTCTAGTATAAAAAAACTGTTTATCGAAACATCCTGTAGATACTGAAATATTAGCATGAAAAAAGGTTTATTACGTACTCTAAACTTGAAAGTTTATATCCTTCAAAACTTCAGCCAAAGTTTCGTCCCAGACTTTTCCTTTGAGGTATCTTCTGAAATAGCCTGAAAGCTAGCATCAATACTGAAACGGCTGGGAGATACAAAAGATTTCCTTTCAAACCGGAATATGAGTGGGCGTGGTGCGTGGTACAAGCGGTAGCGGGCATATGCTGAGTGCAAACCTTTTCGGTGACACATTTTTGCTTTTGATTTTTGATTTTATTTTTACCTATTTTTTTTATGTGTATCATGTAATTATCTATTGTAATATTTGTGTCATTGAATAAATTTATTTCTATTCTATTCTAATAAACGCCAACTGATTCGGCTGCGATGGCCAATCAGCCACGTACGTAGGATAGGTAAATCTCAAGTATGCGAATACACTGCGCTGTGTTTCGTCGTGTGAATGAGGGTACCGGAGACCTAGTTGGGGAAATCGGGTTAAAGGTTAGCAGCGCGCTTGTGACTCTACTGGTGTTGAGTGTCTACGGGCAGCGGCAATCGCTTACACTCAGTAGGCCTAACATGCGTACCGCGACAAAATTTTAGTCGACTCTCGTTCGCGAGAGCGCATCCCTTCTGTCCCGTTCATCGCTCAGACAGGTGAGCGAAAAGCAACTTGCGCCGACACAATACGAGTGTCGACAAATTATCTCGCGGCGCGCATGTTAAGCCCGGCAGGTAATCCGTCTGCTCGTCTGCCACCTATCACATAGAAAAATACAAGTGTACACTCTATTCCCTTACCTTCATAGCGACACTAAGGAATAAGAATCAGGCGCAAGACCTACGGGGATACAATATCACCAATTTCCAGAATTTATACTGATAATGAGAATTTCTGAACAGAAAAACTAAGGTTCAATATTTAAGCCCTATCCCGGAATCGAATCTCACCCCCAGCTGTTGCGTAGCTCACTCACGGTTAAATAATATGGTTTCCTGTAGTCGACAGTTACGACCTTAGGCGTCTGACGCGAGGGCATATCAAAATCGCTGGCATGCCATTTCCAGCCACATCCACTCCACTTTAAAGTTGAAAACTCTGCAAGTATTTCATGCCGACATAGGTCTTATTCAATCGTCTAAAAATAAAGTTCCATTTCTGACATGTAGGTCATAAGTGTCCCCGCCGCGCGTACTAACATAATACTGTCACTTGGTGAAGATGACAGTTTGGTCCAAGTGTTGAACTGAAGGCGGAAAACATTAGGTATTTTAACGTCGTAAGGCTCAGCCAGCAGACACAATAGAAAATCAATTGTTTTATGCCTTTTAAAATGCTTTTGAGTCTTACGGCGTTAAAAGTATCTACAACATTTAAATGGGTGGAGGAATAGAACACAGCCGAAAAAGAGATGGATGAACTGTCTGAAAAGGGCGCGGAATGATACGATGACGAATGACAGGGACGAATGAAAGAAGAAACATTTTTTACAAATATACTTATTAGTATCTAAACAAACGAGCAGACGGCTCACCTGATGGTAAGTGATCACCGTCGCCCATGGACACCTGCAACACTTGAGCAAAAAATATATCCAAAGTAGGTTTCCTTACGAAATTGTTTTACCTCAACGCTTAAAATATGTGCACATAGATTTGAGAGGAGTAAACTCGAATTCAAACTTGACACCACCCGTAAACGCCTATTTTTATCTACTAAGTTCGTTTTTAGAATTCCGTTAACCAATTGGCAAAAAACGGAATCCTTGTAAACTCATCATTTCTGTCTGTCGTCCCTATGTCAAAGACGCTCGCCACTGACCGCTTTTAAGTTTATTGAAAAGGGAAATATTAATCTGAAACGCCAACAGTGTTCGATGAAGTAAGTGAGCAAATATAAAAATAGCTCCCCGTGGCGGGCATGTAGGTCGCAAGTGTCCCCCGCGTCACTGGACAGTACAATAGTGTCACTCAGACGGTGTGGTCCAAGTGTTAAGCTGACCGCGGAAATTGCATTACATAGTAATATCACGATCGTGCGGAAAAGGTGCAAGTGCGACGTGAAACAGAGCTTTTTAGGGATCCGTAACCAAATAGCAAGATACGGAACCCTTTTAGATTCGTCATGTCCTGTCCGTTCGTATGTCACAGTATTTTTTTTCTATACATAGTCTATACTGGGTGTATATATCTTTAAACACTTACACCCCTTATCCACGACTTGTTCCAATCATTATTAAACATTAATTTGTTCTATGACTTTTGGAAATTCGCATAAAAAATGTCAACTTTTTGTATACAGTCGGTCACGTGATTTGTTAATTTTGTATGGGAAGTCGAAAATTTTTACGACAAATTTTAAGAATTCGAGTAGTAAAATTGTTGTTCAAAATGGTTAGTAGAACACGTGGTTAAAGGGATGTAAATGTTCACAGATACACCCTGTATACACTTTTAGTCTTTGCCCAGGCACAAAATAATTACACACAGAAGGTAGACTCAGCCTGATTTTGAATTTAGAAGAGTTAGTTGACATATGCTAGGGTTGTTGCCCGGCATAAGTACATAAGCGCGCGGCCTCTACCACAGACCTCGACAGTTCGACAATCTAATGTCATCGGCTAGGATTAATGTGGTCGAAAAGGCGTATTTAGTTAGTGCGCATGCGTGGCGCATGCGTGAATACATGACACGTTTTTAGCTCTTAGTGGGCAGCCTACTTTCTGTGTGTAATTAATTTGTGGTAATACCTCGTCCTCACAGAAAACTGGCGTGAAGCTGTGCATGCGCTGTGTTTAGCTGCGTGAGAGAGGGTACCATAAGCCTAATCCAAGCGAAGGGGGGTTAAAAGGTAAGCAGCTTGTGACACCAATGATGTTGCAAGTGTCCATAGGCTGCGCTAATCGCTTACCATCAGGTGATCCGTCGGCTCGTCTGCCACCTGTATCATAAAAAAAACACTTTTAGTCTTCATTTGCCCAGGGCAGGGTATAAAAAGGTTACAACTTAAAAGGGCGGCAGTAATTTTCAGGGTGGAGTAGAAATTATATTTTTTCCCCTAAGAGTTTTCTATTCAAGCGGGGGAGACGTGGAGGCATTTTAAATTTTACGCCAAGATTTCCTCTGTGGTACAAATGGAAGTACAGTCGGGGAGTAATTACATTCACACAACAACAGAAATAGAAATATTATCTATGAAATTTAACGTCGTAAGACCCAATAGCTTCATATGAGGCAAAAACAATTGATTTTCTATTGTGTCTGCTGTCTGGGCCTTACGACATTAAGTCTATTTTAATGTGAATGTTCTGTATTAATGAATGTCAAATATTACGTAAGATTCTTATCAGGCGTGTCACACTGCCTGCTGTTCCATCGAATTAAGAGAGTGAGGGAATAGAGAGTGCACCTGTGTTTGCGCACACACTAGAGCACGAGGATATAATATTAAATCATGCGTATGTGACTGATTGTTAAAATTGGCCGCCGTAGTCGAATATCGGTTGGATGATTTATTTATTACTAGTGGCTCGCCCTCACTTCGCTTCGGGACCGTAATTCAGAAATGAACTAATAGATGGCGCTGTGCTAAATTACATCGCGCAAGCGTTTCGTGTTTTCGGTTTACCTATAAGCCTTGTCGTTGTCCATAGTAGTTATCTCTTTATAAATAGTATAGATTAAATTTAAGTCCATACAGATCATTTTATGAATGTCAAATATTACGTAAGCTACCGCTGATTCTTATCAGGCGTGTCACACTGCCTGCTGCTCCATTGAATTAAGAGAGTAAGGGAATAGAGAGTGCACCTGTGTTTGCGCACACACTTGAGCACTAAAATATATCCTGCGTTCGTAGCTGATCATTAAGGTTGGCTGCCGTAGTCGAATATCGGTTGGAGGTTTTATTTTTTACTAGCTTTTGCCCGCGACTTCGTTCGCGTGGACTTCAGGTTCGTAGAAACCTTAAAAATTTTAGCCTATGTGTTATTCTGATGTATAAGCTACTAGCGGCCGCCCGCGACTTCGTCCGCGTGGAAAAGTAACTTTTTACCCCTTACAACCCCTTTCTCGCAATAAAAAGTAGCCTATGTCCTTTCTCAGGGTTTATACCATCTGTATACCAAATTTCATTTAAATCCGTTCAGTAGTTTTGGCGTGAAAGAGTAACAGACAGACAGACAGACAGAGTTACTTTCGCATTTATAATATTAGTATGGATTTGGTTTCGTAATTTGTTCTTCCATGGGATGGGACCAGGTGGCGTAGAAATTACCTAGATAGAGGCTCTTTTATCGAAGGCCAAGGCTCACTTTGGGTCGCTGCGCCAGCCTAGTAAGTTTTAGTTAGATACTAAGGTACAACTCATCATTATCATTTCAGCCAAAAGATGTCCACTGCTAGACATAGGCCTCCCCCAAAGATCTCCACACAGATCGGTCCTATGCCACCCGCAGCACTCCTGCGACCTTCACTAGATCGTCGGTCCACCTGGTGGGAGGCCTGCCACGGCTGCAGCCTCCACTCAAGGACCTTTCCACCGCAACGGCCGTCTGTTTTCCTCGCAATGTATCCTGCCCATTGCCACTTCAGCCACGCAATAATTTGGGCTATATCTGCGACCTTAGATCTCCTGCAGATCTCATCATTTCTGACACGATCACGCAAGGAGATTCCGAGCATAGCCCTCTCCATTGCCCTCTGACTTTGAGCCTTCTTAAGCGGCCACGTTTCAGTTCCGTTTGTACAGACAACACACACTCATTAAAAACTTTCGTCCTCTGACACTGGGGTAAGTAAATGGGTCGAAAAAAAATTTGTCATTTGTTGAAGGCACAACTACAAAATCTTAATTGTTGAAGATCAACGACAATCCTTTACTATCTTGTGAACCGTGAACTCGTCATCTACCGCAAAAAAAAACATTTAAACTTTTCTATCCTCGACTGTACCTAAACATTTTTATACGTTTAAGAGTGGAGTTAATGGGAAACCGTCGTTCTTACGTACAGGTAGATAGATAGATAGATATGGTAGATAGATATTAGAACAGGCAGGTCAACATTGCATGGTGAAGTTAATAAGAAGAAATGACTACTGACCCGCTCTCACTTCTGGGACATTAGTCTGAATTTGAACCAAAGGATGGCGCTGGGTGTTTACTACATCGTCCAAGTATTTTATCTTTTCGGTTTTTCGGTTTAACTATACCTATGCGTTACAAAAGAATAAACTTCTTTATAAATAAAAAATAGATATAGAACATAATACGTTCATAAATATTTGACATAAAAATATCAATACTTATGTATTCCAGAAACGCTCCTAACAACATATTTGAGGGGTATCAATTTTATTGCGCATGAACCCACTGTAAAAAGAACCTTAAAATTAACCGCTTAGGGTGCAGAAGACCTTGGATCTACTTTCCATTATTGAACTCAAGCGATGGCCGTCGGAAAACATACGAATTTTCTTTACAAACTGGATCGAAGCGGTTTCAAATGACTAAAATTTTAACAATGTACCCACTTATTATAAAACTAAGACTAGTCATAGTTTAAAATGCTGCTGTCACTTAAATAAAACTGAGAGCATCTGTTTTGGCGCGGTGTTATAGGCCACTGTAGAACAGTACAGCCTACATAGGTCGCTTGGCGCACGCACACATTGACAGCGCGGGTGCACGCGCACTCGGGCACTCTGGCGCCCGCAGTATGCGACGCGGCGCGGTGTTATAGGCCACATGTAGAACAGTACAGTAACAGCCTACATAGGTAGCTTAGAGCAAAGTAACCTAAGTATTTGTTTAAAATTGCCTTGCGAATTGTAACATACCTTACGTTTGATTGGGGTCTAACGCTCGTATATTTCCAATCGTTTTATTTATTCACGTATTCAGGAGCTGTCGAATTGTTTCCAAAGGTTAAATCCAAACTTCGACTGGCATTAATGAAAAATTCTTAATTTCATTCTTTGTAACATTGTATTGACCTCTCATCGATATGAAATTGATCAATATCTAGTAGGTATAGTAGATATAAGTGATGTTTTCTGCTCATCATTACATCTGATTTTTGAAAATAGAAGACCCAGGAACTTAAGACTTGTCTAGGAATGTCATTCACTTAAGTAAAGTAAATTATTAAGGAAACAACAGTAGCCTTCAATAAGTTCCAAAGTAGGTGTTTAACGTTCCACATGAATAAAATATGATATCATCTAAACGCTGTGATGAATTATATTTTATATTTCTGAACATATTATGTTTTATCACTCTCTAAAGTGGAGCTGGCATATTTAGAGGAACCAAACGGTATTCACCATACATTTCCCTTTTCAAAATACGGTTATGAGCGCTATAAAGATCATTTTGGTTGGAATTACTCCAAGCTGATGATAGCCATGGCTCAAATCCAAAATGGTTAAAGATACTGGCCTGTTTAACTTATCATTTTCTTTTCTCTGTGGCTGTTTCATACGTACGTGTAATGTACGTATTGTATTTCTGTACAGTAAATAATATGTATCTATCCCTACATACAAATGCCAGAAATTCCTAAATATCACGCACGGGTTTGAAGGCACATACATGAGAAGAAAGAAAAATCTAACGATGTTAATACAAGGTGTTACAAAGTAGCTCAATTTAACGAGGTCTTAAAGAGGACAACGCTCAAAGATATTTTACCATAAAAACAAAGCCATTAACCAGACCAAGAGCAAACCACCGTCTCAAGCAGTATTAAATTTCATCCTAACGACCTTTTTAACATTTTTTCGATATTTCATCGCCATTTTTTATTGGCGGATCTCTAAATCCACAATCTTTGCCTTAATCTCAAAAGTTAGGGAACGGAACCGGTGATTTAGTAGTGTAATAACGATAAATATGACATCCTTGAGCCGTACCTCAGTAGAGAAAAACTTGCGCCTTCTAAATGGAAGGTTGTAGATTCAGAGCCTTGCAAGCACCTTTGAAAGAACTGCTAAGGAATGGAACAATTTGCCGGCTTCTGTATTCCCAGAGAGCTACAATTTGGGTGTCTTAGAGTCGAGAGTGAATAGGCTTCTTCTGGGAAAGCACGCTACATTTTAGACCTCATTGTCACTCTCCATCAGGTGAGATGAGGTCAAGTGCAAACCCATTTAACATAAAAAAAGAAAGAAAGAAGAAATGTTTATTTGAAACCATTTGACAAATCTATATTTATGCTATGGTTCAGTTGGTCTTGTGCCACTGTCTAAAAGTTGTGAAGGTCATACGCAGTCGCTTCGTTGTAACTAATAGATTTCTCAAATCCTAAATCATTGCCCAAGTGTACTTCAGTTAAAACTGCTCCTCTTCTGTGGAATTGCACCCTTAGACTTCAGTTGTCTTCACTTAAACCAGCCAAGTTCTTCAAGGAAAGAACGAGGAAGGAGACTACCTAGACGAGCACTAATAATGATTAACCCCCAGGTTAAGGTCACTTCGAGGATGTACCAGCCACAAAAATAAAACAAAAAAAGTAGCTAGGTACAAGACAGGTTTATTGGATAGCTAATTTGTTGATACATATTTTGGCCTTATACCAATCCGAAAACCCACTTTGCATGTGCGATGTAAGTTTGCACAGTGACATCTGTTGGCAGTTTACGGAACTATTTCACTTAGATCTATAGATCCTTGCTTTCGCTTGCAAGTGTTCTTACAAATAATAGGTGAGCGTCTGTTTAGAAAAAACTGGGAATAACATGCTAAGAAGATTGATGTAAAAAATCTTTAGAAATGTTTGTCGAAAACACGTCACTTACTAGCAAATGCGCGATTTAGTCGTTCCGTTAAAAATATCGCAATCTTCACCTTGATCGCGAGGGTTCCGGAAATTTAAAGGTGATTTACGGATCACTTTACCCGGATAAGTATACGGAAGTTCCGAATTTATAGCCAGACCCGTAAGTAGCCTTCAGGTTGAGTAATGGTCGTCGGTGCCAAATAATTGAATGAAAACATCGCGGAGACCTACCTCGGCCAATGTAGTTTACTTAGAAAAAATATTAGACGCGACACGAAGTAGACAAAATTAGGTTTACTTCGAGTAAGAAACTTACTTACTTACTTACTACGCTGGCTCAGCGATCTAAAGTCAAAGTTCGCCATTTTTTGCGGTCCTGCAGACCTATTTTTGAATTTTCGCTTCGTTCCAAACAAAACTACTCGTTTTGCAAGTCACGTCGTCTCGTGAGTCGCATGATTCATAATTTTCCCTATTTTTGAAATCACTCGCTTAGTGTGTCGCCAATCTTGTCAAAGTATAGTGTTAACTCGTTATTATTTGAGTGGTTAACACCACTCGTTGCAAATCGCTCTTTTCCAATGATTCAAAAATAAGGATGTCAAAAAACATGCGAGTCACACATTTTTTAGTGAGACGACAATTCAAAAATAGGTCTCCTGTGCCAATTCCGCCCAATCATGCACGTTGAGTGCTTTGAGGTCCTTGGCGACTTCGTCCCTCCAACGATATCTCGGACGACCCACTACCCACACGACGTCGCCCTATTGGTCGTCCCAGATAGGCTCTTTTGGCTGCTCGATCCTCTCCCATTCTCTCCACGTGTCCGAGCCAGCGGAGTCGGGATGCTGTTATCTCCCCGACGATGTTCAGCTCGGCTATCAGGTCTTTAATTTCCTGGTTGAACCGGTGTCTCTAGAGTAAGAATAAGTAAAGTTATTTATTTATTTATTTAGGACAACCAAAACACACTACAACAGTCATAAATATCTAGCGCAATAACTAATTCCTAAGTGTTGTCTTAATCATATGCTACCACGGTATTCAAAGTGGACCGCAAATAAAAAACAAACTTTTTTTGTAGTCCACTTTAATCCACATTCCACACACAATTTTCTATACTATTTATAAGGAGATAACTTCTATAGAAAACGACAAGGCTTATAGGTAAACCGAAAACACGAAACTCTTGCGCGATGTAATTGGACACAGCGCCATCTATTGGCTCATTTATGAATTACGGCCCCGAAGCGAAGTGAGGGCGGGCCACTAGTATCTCATACATTGACCTGACTCTGTACTAAGTAGCTTTTAAGCACTTGTGTTACAGATTTTCTGTGCTTGTGAAATACTAATGAATTTTATTGTTCTATTGTTTGCAATATACTAATGAATGTATCTTTTGTTCCATGTACTCGCTACAACAGGGCACAGCTTGAGTAAGTATACACGTTTGTATAGAACAAAAACTCAACAGGTGAAGCTAGTTGTACAAAATGGGACTGTAACTGTGGGAGAGCCACGCTTCGGCATGAATGGGCCGGCTCGACCGGAGTGATACCACTGCCTCACAGAAAACCGGCGTGAAGCAGCCCCTGTGCTGTGTTTCGCTGAGTGAGTGAGGGTACCGGAGGCCCACTCGGGGGGGGAGGGGATAAAAGGTTGGCAGCGCACTTGCAACTCCACTGGTGTTGCAAGTGTCCATGGGCGGCGGCAATTGCTTACCATCAGGTGATCCGCCTACTCGCCTGCTACCTATCACATAAAAAAAAAAAAATGGATTCCTTCAAACGAAGCGTGAAGCATCTCGAAGCAGTTTAGCACTGCCAACGGATGTGATTCAGTTATAAGTTTTTCTTTTTATGTGATAGGTGGCAGACGAGCAGATGGATCACCTGATGATAAGCGATTGATACCACGGATGTTGAGTGGAGTGATACCACGCCTTCACAGAAGACCGGTGTGGAGCAGCGCTTGAGCTGTATTACGATGAGTGAGTGAGGGTACCGGAGGCTCAATTAGCATGAAAGAAAGTTTCAAAGTTTGGCAGCGCATTTTTGACTCTACAATTAGTATTGTAAGTCTATATGCGGTGGCAATCGCTTACCATCAGGTGATCCGTATCGTCGTCTGCCATCTATCACATTAAAAAAAAATCAATAATTTTCCAAAAGGTCAAGAAATGTTATTCAAAATGGTCGGTAGAACACGTGGTTAAAGGGATGTAAATGTTAACAGATACGTACACCCTGTATGATGTGGTATTGTGACACCCTGTAATAGAGGATGTCTCGCATTTCTAGTCTTTATCGAAGTTCAGGTCACAGGGACGAAATAAGGGCTTTACCTCAAAAGTTGGACTTTTTGCAAATTGGAAAGTTTACCCTGTGGTAATATCACAAAATAATTACACACAGAAGGTAGACTCAGCCTGATTTTGAATTTAGAGGAGTTCGTTGACATATGCTTGGGTTGTTGCCCGGCATGAGTACATAAGCGCGCGGCCTCTACCACAGACCTCGACAGTTCGACAATCTTATGTCATAGGCTAGGATTAATGTGGTCGAAAAGGCGTATTTCCCCGTTAGTGCGCATGCGTGAGTACATAACACGTTTTTAGCTCTTAGTGGGCAGCATACTTTCTGTGTGTAATTATTTTGTGGTAATATTATGGTATGTAATATGGTAGTACAGTATGGTAAAATGTTTCGTCGCACGAAACATTAGACGCCCCATTGGTGTAGTGGTTTAAGTACAGGGCCGTAATCTCGGCGTCTCGGGTTCAATTCTTGGGTCAAGCGAAAAGTTATTTAGTTTTCTTTATTTTAGTTTTTTTTTAATTTTAATTACAAGGTTGTTACATTTTTTTAACATCTTGTATTAAAAAAAACTTATAAAGATACGTTACTACCAGCAAAAAGTATGTCTCGAATTATTCGAAAATAGCTCGGGTTTGTGATCACCGCTCCGCATTAGGCAAGCGTGGTGAATAAGCCTAAACCATCATAGTAGCGATGACTTGATTTCTATGATGGAGGCCTTTGCCATAATGGCGCGAGTCAATATATTTATTCAAAATGTTATTAACGCTAAAGGGACTGAATAAATTAATTACCGACTTGGTATTATATCTCACAACTTTTTACGGTAGAACAACTGAGCTGCGAGACTTGATTTTTTGACAAGTATTGTTCTTTAAAGTATTGCTTAAATTTTCCATCTTTTTTACGCTATAGCGGACAAACGAGCAGACGGCTCACCTGATGGTAAGTGATCACAGCCGATGGACATCTGCAACACCTGAGGCATCACAAATGCGTGGAAGGAATAAGCCCTTTTCATAAGGATCACTAGCTCGTTTTTGCTCGGACGAAGAGATTCGCTTCCACATTTAAGTATCATACGGACAGCTAAGGAGTGGAACTCCCTGCCGAGGTCTGGTTTTTCCCGACTACTATAACTTGGCTATCTTTAAGGCAAGAGTGAACAGGCATCTTCTAGGCAAACGAGTGTCATCCTAGACCTCATCGTCACTTTCCATCAGGTGCGATTGTGGTCAAGCGTTGGCCTATAATCTAATAAAAAAAAACACCTTTGTTGGTAGATGAAAAATGACGTGCAAAACGCACATTGGTGGAATAAAATCCATCTAGATGATCCACTGCTAATTAAAACATTTTGAGTTTTTGCAGAATGCAAAATCCGATAGACGTTAAAGTCAAATCCAACAACGAGTGAATTGGTTCCATTTTTACGTATTTTGTCATAATTACCTACAAAGTAACGTACAAAACGACCAATGTCGTCAAAGTTTGACCTGACGTCAACGTAAAGCCATCTATGGATTCTGTGGGTAACTGTGAAACAAGCCGCATCGGCTGATGCAATCCAAAGATTTTAATTAGTATCTAGTGGTTTTTAGTGTACAAATTTGGTGTTACTTTGTGCAGTGAAGTGCCGCAGGGTGATGTTAATATAATCATTGTCATTGTATCACAATACAATGACAATGATTATATTATGATCACATTGAATTGTGTCGTTTTTAACACTGCTATTGTGTGTCGAGTGAGTTGTCATGTGAACAACTTGCTTTGACCTAATAGAGTCTTAAAACCTACGGCTTTGTTAAAAATAGTCTCCACAGAATCCCTAGGACATTAAAACGCTAAACACCGGCGTTTTATTGAGTGACTGTGACTTCGACTGACTTCGACTGTTGACTCACTTTATCAATCTACACTTGACATTGGCAAAATTAAATGTGTCGTGGACACAACACAAGCCATATAAAAAAAAAGCCATCTATCGGATTTGGCATTTGCAAAAACCCTAGCTACGGTTTTTTCTTGTTACCCCGAGCCCGGCCCCTCACATCACATCTCATACGTTACGTACCTGACCTCGTTTACCAACTTCGATCGCAGCTTATCCAGGGGCGAAGTGGGAAGATACGAGTGTTTACCTCGAACATGCCGTAAACTAAAGTATCAGCCTGTATACTGTCCCGCAAGGCAAAGGCCTCCATAGAAATCAAGTCATCGCTACTATGATGGGATTTAAATAAAATAAATAAATTGAAACGGATAGATAGATATAACGTTTATTGGTTGCAACAACACACAAAAATTACAAAAGAAAAATTACAACAACACAGAAAACCGGCGTGAAACAGCCCCTGGGTTGTGTTTCGCCGAGTGAGTGAGGGTACCGGAGGCCCACCCGGGGGGAAGGGGATAAAAGGTTGGCAGCACACTTGTAACTCCACTGGTGTTGCAAGTGTCCATGAGCAGCGGCAATTGCTTACCATCAGGTGATCCGCCTGCTCGTCTGCTACCTATCACATAAAAAAAACCACAAATATTCTATTTCATACAAAACATTTCTCTTGGTGCCAGAATCGAACACGCGACCCATGTGTCTCACTGTACCTAGTTCCCAGGCGTATTATTATTATATTACCTTGTAATAATAACATGCTGCTCGGGCTAGCAGAGTGTTTGTTCATTAAATATTATCTGTCAGCCTTCGATCCTAGAAGTCTCAGCCTGTACACTATCCCACTGCAGGGCAAAGGCCTCCATCATAGAAATCAAGTCATCGCTACTATGATGGGATTAGGCTTAATCACCACGCTTGCCTAATGCGGTGCGGTGATCACAAACCCGAGCTATATTTGAAAAATTCGAAACAGTTACTTTTGCTCGACCCGGGAATCGAACCTGGGACCCCGAGATCACATTAGCCTAATCACCTCATAATCATAATAGCAATGACATGATTTTATTTACTTTACAAAAGAAAAGTATTATATGTATATATTTGTAATCCCACTGTTGGTTCTGATATCTGTAACACAGGTGCTTGAGCTACCTATCTCAGAGTCAGATCAATGTATGTGATGTAGTGAAAATATTATATTATTATTTCTATGATAGAGACCTTGCTGTGGGACTTTTTTTATGGTATAGGTGGCTAGACGAGCCGACGGATCACGTGATGGTAAGCGATTACCGCCGCCCATAGACACCTACAACACCAGTGGTGTCACAAGTCCGCTGCTAAGGTACCTTTTAACCCCCCTTCCCCTGGATGAGCCTCCGGTACCCTCACTCACGCAACGAAACAGCGCATGCACTGCTTCACGTCGGTTTTCTGTGAGGACGTGGTATTACTCCGGTCGAGCCCATTCATGCCAAAGCGTGGCTCTCCCACTGTTTTTCCTAAAACCTAAAAGGTTGTCTGGAAGAGATCGCTATTAGCGATAAGACCGCCGATATTGTATTTGGAAATTACTATTAGCATTAAGTTTTTTTTTTAATATTAGATGGGTTTGCACTTGACCTCATCTCACCTGATGGAGAGTGACAATGAGGTCTGAGATGTAGCGTGCTTTCCCAGAAGAAGCCTATTCACTCTCGACTTAAAGACACCCAAAAAGTTCTGTAATGTGTTGTGCAATAAAGAGTATCTATCTATCTTATCTCCTCTTTCAGAACAACATCAACCAGCTCCCCACAAGCGAAGTCCCCGGCCGGATCCAGCGCCGGCGCAGCTGCCGGCGCCTCCACCGCCGCGGGCGACCGCACCCCCACAGCTCACAATAAACAGCTCCAGAATGTCAAGGGACAGGACCACCCGCCGCACCCCAGCGTGAGTAGAGGGGATGTTTTATAATGGGGATGGAAAATAATGGGGATAATGTATAATGGGGATAATGTATAATGGGGACAATGTATAATGGGGATAATGTATAATGAGGATAATGTATAATGGGGATAATGTATAATGGGGATAATGTATAATGGGGACAATGTATAATGGAGACTTTGTATAAAGGGGATATTATATAATCGGGACAATGTATAATGGGGATAATGTATATTGGGGGCAATATATAATGGGGACAATTAATAATGAGGATAGTGTATAGTGTGGATAATTATTATATGGGATCATATATAATGGGGACGATAAAATTGCGGACAAATGTTTAATGGGGACATCATATAATAGTTTTATCGTATTATGGATAAACATTACTCTATATGTCACATTCTGTAACGGGGATATCGGATAATAAAGACATCAGATGATTAGGTTTATTTACATTGTAGAATTCCAACGTGATTAATGGGAATATTTTAAAATGGGTTCATTTTATGATTAGGATATTGTAAGATGGAAATATTATATTAACGGAATATTTTAAATGGGATTATACTAAAATGGGGACAAAGTAGCATTTTGAGCAACAAACTGCAACTCAATGTAACTGGCTGGTAAAGGAAGGATTTTGGATAAAAACAGAGATAATTATAATATGAGGACCGAATTGTCAAAAACCACAGCACAGGTTATAAGTACGCTTTTACAGTGCTTTAAGTCAAGTTAGTTATAAATACTAGTTATGTTGGTTAGTAAGACCAGCGATGGTATGAAAGCGCGAATAGTTAAAGTTGGGACTTTTTATAATGGAATATTTGGTAATGAGGATGTAGTTTGCCGATAAAAAAGGCAAGAACACCTGCATGAGAAGCGGGGATATTTATTAAAGATTAATTGTTTGGGGGTTTTATAATGGAATTTCTTCACGCTTTACGGGGGTGAAATAAAATTGTGGTCTTACACGCTAGAGTAAGTAAATAACAGGAATTGTTTGTTTGGCCTCTTTTTATAGGGATTAGGAAGAATAGTGGAGACTCAAGGAGTTTAGGCTGTTTTAAGTAAACGCAAGCTAAGGGGATTTTTGAAATCAGCTGTTTCGGGGATATCTCATAATAAAGAAAAGAAACTGTAATGTTCAAATGAACCTAACGTCGCAATTTACTTAGTATTTTTGATGATTAGGGGTTTTTTAAACATAAAAAAGTAAATCTAAAACTAAGCATTTGAATAATGACATAATAGGATGAACAACTTTAGAAACGTTTAATGTGAGAAGAGAAGATAACGATATTGATAGAACAAGAAAAAGGTTTTTGTATCGCTGGAATAGTACTTACTAATTTGGATTTAGGAAAATAGAATAGTGCAAATTTTTAAAAATAATGGGGATATTTCAGAATAGAAAGAAACCTTATATTAAAAAGCCGATATTTAAGAACGTAATGATTTGTAATGCCAAAAATATCAAATTTAATAAAGTCTACGATTTTCTCTAAGAACTTTTTGATTTTTTTATTAAATTAATGGATGAAGCTAATATTGAATGAGTTCGAGAAAATTTCGAGGAATCTAGGACGTTTGGGAAATCAGAAATTTCTGGTAGATTTGAAGAGACACAATTTAACTTAATTGTAGCAGACGCAAAGGTTTTGCCTTACAATGTTATTTGAATAGAATTATAGGCACATTGATGGTATAAGAAAATGATTTTGATTTTTAACGCTCGGCCATTGCCGGTTGCTGAATGCTACATACGTATATCTGTGAACATTTACATCCCTTTAACCACGTCTTCTACCAATTCTGAACAATAGTGTCCTATGACTTTTGAAAATTCGCATTTACAAAATCAACTTTTCATACAAAGTCATTTCATGTGACTTGTTAATTTAGTTAGTCGAATAATTTTCGGCGAATTTTTAAAAGTCGTAGAACAAAATATGATTCAGAATAATTGGTAGAAAACGTGGTTGAAGGGATGTAAATGTTCACAGATACACCTTGTATTGGGCTACAAATCCAGTTTTGATAAAGAATGTATAACATTTTTAATGAGAGACTCCACAGGAGGCTTTTCATTAGTTTTGTTACATAACATTGTTGGGGAAATATGCAGACGGATATCCAGCTCGTTAATCTGGACAATTAAAAAAAATAACTTTAGAAATGAAATGTTTACGCTCTTTGTTTTAAAAAAAAACTAACTTGAGGATATTAACTTGGCTTTTGCATTCTAAAAAGTTTAAATAGCAACTAGAGTAAAAATGGACGTAGTAATTCAGTTCATTTTAGTTGTCCTAAAGAAATAAATAATAAAACTAAGTATAGGATATTAAACTTGACTAGATTAACTTGGCTTTTGTATTCTAAATCTTAGTTATAATATCTAGAGTAACAACGGTAGTAGCTATATAGAACGTGCTTCAAATACTATATAATTTATGATTCACACTCAAATGGAATTCAACTGCGTAGTGAGGTACTTACAATAGCTAAAGGCCAAAACAGACAATAATTTAGTAGCCGAGTCTTATTTCGAGGATCATAAGAGTCAAATTACTGACTGGACAAAATTATTTCCATTTTTACGTACAACTTTACCTGTTATTAACATTTTGTTTATTCATGACAATTCGGGGATCGATAAGAAGTTGGGGTCAGGTCGAATTGCCCCAAGTGGGGCAAAGTGGGGTAATTGATTAACTACTCGTGTTAATTGTAATTGGGGGCTTGTGATAGTATGTAGCGTGTGACATATCAAATGCTATTTATGGGTATTACCTTTAAACGGATACCGTAAAATGATAAGGACCATAAAAATATAACATGCCTAAAAGCATGTTATATTTTTAGCATCTTAAAAACTTTAGAGGGGATAGATATTGTCGGTTGTATATTTTCAGGAGGGTGAATATACGGTTTTATTTTTAAATTTTACGGTGATGTTTAGCAATATTCTTCTTGGGATTCAACTTAGGAAGTTATGACAGATCCCATAAGAAACGAATGAAAAATATTGTTTAGATTTATGAGGTTCTACTATGAATCTTATAAAAAATATTTACATTATTCATCTTGGGGCCAAATTGGAATAAATTAGGGAATATTTATCATAAGTGTCTTCATTTCCAGAAACGCCTTCATATTTTTTAATGTTTATTAATGATATTTATGTACTTGTATAATGTATTTACATTTAATATTTCATGTAGGTTGATGTTTAGTGGTTGGCTATTTATTGTAATCCATTGTGGTGCGATAAATTGATGACGTAAATGTTTAAATGCATGTGGTACGTAATACATTTGTTGCATTCATACAGGGTAAATTTTTAAAATAATACGAAACAGATTAAATCAGAAAAAATATTCTTATTTTTTAATTACTACAAAATCTTCAAGGGTAACACATCTCCAAATTTAAGGTTGTTTTTATCTAAAAAAAATAAAGGTTGAAATACAAAAAAATGCCTTGGCATTAAAAATATGAGCAGGCAAATAAATTTTCAAATCTCAACCAATGTTTTTGAAAGATAATGGTTCATATTTATAGGTATAAACTTACCCCTTTCTTACAAACCACAGTCTAAAGTTAGTATTGGTTTAAACTGTTATTGTCACTTTCATTTGTGACTTTTATAAAAGTGACACCATCATTTTTAAACCTTGTCTAACTTTAGTTTCCGATTTGTAATAAGAGGATCTAAGTTTTTGTACGTATCAAAAATTAAGGGAGTATAATACTTATTTAATTTGCTTTAGGAAAACTTTTAATAAATACAATAAAATGTCTAACACATAGTTTAATTCCAAAATTTTACGTTTTTTCCTTTTTTTTCTAATTTAATTCTAATTAAGGAAATCATGACCATCCTGTATAGACGCAACAAATGTATCACGTGCAACACTTGTCTCGCATTTGCGTCAAGATGGCGCCCATTTTAGCTATGGTGTTGTATACTAAATATTCGTGTTACCAAAAAGGCCTACCATACGAATGGGGGTAGGTGGTTGATGTTTCAGGAATTATTTATCGTATAAATGTGACAATGTGACGTCATTTGTCATTTTAATGTTCTATTTTTTTTCTTAGGAAAATTAGATTTTATCTAGTTAGTAATGTAGAAAAAACATAGAAAATTTAGATGACTTTTAGATATTATAGTTAAAATTGAGAAAAAAGCAACAAATGACGTCACATGGTCTGTATTTTTCTTAATGTGTATCACAGATGTTAGGTATTAATGTTTTCCTTCGTATGACAACGCTGAAATTAGTAATTAAATTTCTAAAAATATTTTTTATAAATTTATCTGATTTTTTCGGTTTTTTTTTAAATATTTTGGCATTGTCATAAATTTTAGCAACATTTGGACTGAAATGGTAGGTTTGTACTGTGTTTTAAAATAGATGTATTTTTTTTTATTTTAAGCGAAAAAAGGACAGCTCGATACAGTTTTTTTTTATTTTGAAACATACAAACGCATGGTAATGAATGTATTACATCATGTATGTACTACGCTTCTGTCATTTACCGTGCACACATAACTTTTCTATAAATCATATTCTCTATTTCAATAATACAAAAAAAAAATGGTAAGTAAGAAATAATTGAAAAACAAATCTCTGTATTCATATTTTTTATAATGCTTACCTACACAAAAAAAAATATAAAAAACTCAATTAACCTACTAACTACTACTACCTATAAATAACATGTAAGAATTCTATAAGGATTTCAAACCACTGTGTAAAAATAAAAATATTTTTAGCAATGAGCTATGAACGAAAAGCGTAAGTATATTAAAAAAAAACAACCAACTTAGTAATGAGATAATCTGTAATTTTTTTAACGTGACTCTATTTTAAGTTTTTTTGTGTCTACTACATTTTTTTCCTAACTTAGACTGAAGCCAAATATGCACAAGGTATTATGACTTTGTAGCAAATTGATAGCAAAAATCTGTTAGAAGTCCAACTACACGGTGATTGGTTATTTTTGATGTGACATGTCAAATGTGGTATGGCCATGTTATGAGAAGATAGGAGGAACACGTAACCAAAAGAGTGATGGGTATGAATGTAAATGGGCCAAGGAGCAGAGGACGGCTAAAAAAGAGATGGATGGATTGTATGAAGAATGACATGACTGAAAAGGGTACGATGGGCAGGGCATGATACGATGCACGAATGACAGGGACGAATGGAAGAAGAAAACATACTGCGGCCGACCCCAGATACCTGGGAATAGGCAGGCAGATGATGATGTCAAAATGTCACTACACGATCAATGACGTTACGTAGAGAAAGAAAAACAATTTTGGTGACGTTAGAAAACAGTAACCAGCAAAAAATCTTAAAATTCTGGGACGTTTGTTTTTGGGACGAGTTGCCCGCAAGCTAACAAATTAGGGTTCAAATATTTTATTTCTTATTATTATTCAACAGAAAAAAACATCATCTAATATTTTTTCCGAGAAATAAATTAAAAACCTACGTGATTATACTCAACCTCTTTTCCGCGTGACCTCCTTTCCATTCCGATTCCTAATTCTGGGAGATAATAGACAAAGTTTTATTACCTGCTTTGGGGAGAGAGTATCGTTTTCTATAGCACAAATATTTTGTGTCTATATTATTGTCACAAAATATAAAGGACACAGAAAGTAGACTGCCCACTAAGAGCTAAAAACATGTCATGTACTCACGCATGCGCACTAACGGGCAAATACGCCTTTTCGACCACATTAATGCTAACTTATGACATAAGATTGTCGAACTGTCGAGGTCTATGGTAGAGGCCAGGTAGATGTACTCATGCCGGGCAACAACCCTAGCATATGTCAACGAACTCTTCTAAATTCAAAATCAAGGCTAAGTCAGCATTCTGTGTCAGTCTTTATTTTGTGGTATCGTTTTCTATAGCACAAATATTTTGTGTCTATAGTATTGTGATGCATGACTTTTAATAAACTGTCTTCATTAGGTTGGTATAAGACACCACACCATGTGCCCTGTGGCAAGGGGCGTTAAGAATACTGCCAAGGTATTCCCGGCCTGTTGTCGTAAGAGGCGACTAATCAGGCCTTCGGAGTACGTGAGCATACCCACTACTGTGGAGTGGCTTGATTAGTATCAGGGCTCCGCGAGGGAAAATCCTACTGGGTGTCCTGGTAGGTCGCGCATTTGGGAAGGGCTGCATTGCGCCAAACAGGCGAGCGCGATTTGCGGTACGGTCCAGTCCCGCGATTGCACTGAGATGGACACCCCAGGGGTTTTGGTTAGGGTTAGAGTCCCACACACCACCTTGTCCCCCACATGTGGTAAGGTGAAGGCCATGATGGTCTCCCCTGGGAAAAAAAAACACCACACCATCTGTCCTTGGGCGGCAATTATTATAATTAGTCACCGATTCACCATCATATCCTTACGTGATCGTGTCAGAAATGATGAGATCCGCAAAAGATCTAAGGACACAGACATAGCAGTAACAATGGACAGGGCACATTGCGAGGAGAACAGACGGCCGTTGGGGCAGAAAAATCCTTGAGGCCGCGTATACGAAGTCGCAGACGTGGTCTCTACAAGTTAGACTGAAGATTTAGTGAGTGTCGTGGGAATCCCTTGGATGCGGGTGGCACAGGACCGATCTGTGTGGAGAACATTGGGGGAGGTCTATGTCCAGCAGTGGACGTCTATTGGCTGAAATGATGATGATGAACCAATGTGACACGACTGAAGAGAGATCAGGCGCAGTACCATCAGTTTAACGTGCGTTTTTTACCCGACTACGGCAAAGCAAAAGGAGGGTTATGATTTTGACAGGCTATGTATGTATGTATGTATGTTTATCTGTTTCCACGTAACTTCTAAACTACTTATCAGAATTCGATAAATGACATATCATTATGAGGCTATATGAGGTTTCACAAAATTTAATGTGGCGCCCTCTAGTGGACAAAACATAGGTACAGTGTAAAAAAATGAAGTTATGATAATATGCCGTGTTTGGTATCATTTGAAAGCGCTTGACTTGTACATTTTGAATATATATATATATATATTACTAGCACTTGGACACTATAATAGTACTACGAATAAAAAAGAAGTAAAAAATCTAAAACTAACCCAACAACGACAAAAAACGACGCTGAAATCGTAGTTGGGTTTTAGTTTTTTTACTTTTTATGTGAAACATTTTGTCTGGAAAACATTTGCTAATTTTGAAGCAACATTTGCAGCTCAAAGCAGATGCATTGTGTTATAACTCTAGCAGCTGTATAACCATCACGTACCTATACAGCTCTAAAACAGGCCAACAAACGCTGTATAGCGACTCTGCAATGCCAACATCACGTCCCCGAAATTTGTCTAACACTTGAAAACTAACGTTAGTTTGCTAACTTTGAATGCTTCTAGTTCTAAATTAAATTGGAATTTCTAATTCACATATATAATATGGCCCACCCTGTGGGAGAGCCACGCTTCGGCATGAATGGGCCGGCTCGACCGGAGTGATACCACTGCCTCACAGAAAACTGGCGTGAAGCTGCCCCTGTGCTGTCCGAGTGAGTGAGGGTACCGGAGGCCCACCCGGGGGGGGGGGGGGGGGGGGGGGGGGATAAAAGGTTGGCAGCTCACTTGTAACTCTACTGGTGTTGCAAGTGGCCATGGGCGGCGGCAATTGCTTACCATCAGGTGATCCGCCTGCTCGCCTGCTACCTATCACATAAAAAAAAACCTTTACCTACTTCGTTTCGGGAAAGTAGTTCCACTGTCTACCAATAGATGGCGCTAGGATTCAAATACATCGCGCAAGTGTTTCGTGTTTTCGGTTTACCTATAAGCTCTGAGGTGGACTATGAGATTAACCTCTTTATAAATAGTATAGAAGATAATACTAGGGACCCGCTCTGGCTTTGCACGGGTGCAGTATTATGGGTGGGTATACGGGTGCACATGTGTTTGCACACACACCTGCGCACTGCAACATATTCTGCGTATGCTGATTTTTTGAGATTGGCTGCCACAGCCGAATCTATCGAAGGATATTATTATTTCCTTTTTTTGATATAGGTGGCAGACGAGCCGACGGTATGCGATCACTTGATGGTAAGCGATTACCACTGCCCATGGACACCTGCAACACCAGTGGTGTAACAATCCGGCACCCTCACTCACACACCGAAACACAGCTCATGCACTGCTTCACGCCGGTTCCTTACGTTTATTTATAGCTCGGGTTTGTGATCACCGCACCGCATTAGGCAAGCGTGGTGATTAAGCCTAATCCCATCATAGTAGCGATGACTTGATTTCTATGGAGGCCTTTGCCCTGCAGTGGGACAGTATATAGGCTGATACTTTACTTTTAAGTTTGTTTATAATCTGATGGGACAGAAATGGGACAAATTCCAATTTTGTAAGTAAACACAGCCCTAAATCGCATTTAGTATAGATTGTCACGATTTTCAAAGGTTACGACCACCATCATTGATCGTGGGAGAGCCACGCTTCGGCATGAATGGGCCGGCTCAAACGGAGTACCAAGCAGCGCCTGCGCTGTGTTTCGTCGAGTGAGTAAGGGTATAGGCCCAATTGGGGGAGGGGGTGAAAGGTTGACAGCGCACTTGTGACTCTACTGATGTTGCAGGTGTCTATGGGCGGCGGCAATCGCTTACTATCAGGTGATACGTTTGCTCGTCTGCTACCGATCACATAAAGAAAAAATATAAACGATCCAAAAGATTTGACGGCCTCGATGGCGTAGTGGCTAAGGTATTCGCCCGAAGCGCAAAAGGATTCCCGGTCAAGTCAATTTAGGAAACTACATTTTCTAAGTTTTCTTGGGTCTGGTTGTTCTGGGTTGACGCCCCCAGTTAACTAACGTCCTGTAGACCTAACATGCGTACCGCGACGCGACAAAATTTTATCGACTCTCGTTCGCGAGAGCGCATCCTTCTATCCCACTCATCGCTCAGTCAGGCGAGCGAGAAGCAACATGCGCCGACACATAGTGTCGACAAAATTATCTCGTGGTGCGCATGTTAGCCAATCTGGTACTCATAGTACAGGGGTTGCCCTAGTTTGAGACCAGGTTGATTGGTGTGATTGTCTGGCGCATCTATCTTCTTCTATATCTATACTATTTATAAAGAGATAACTTCAATAGACAACGACAAGGCTTACAGGTAAACCGAAAACACGAAACGCTTGCGCGATGTAATTATACACAGCGCCATCTATTGGTTCATTTCGGAATTCCGGTCCCGAAGCGAAGTGAGGGCGGGCCACTAGTTTATTTATAAAAAGATTTAACTAAACTACCTCGTTTGGTGTTTCAACCATAATCCTCTTAATTTTATATCAAAAGGATTAAGCAAATATTTCTAAACGGGCCAAAACGGCTTAGTCGTAAAATTTGCAACAGTACTATTATAACCAGTAACTTCTCGCAGTATTTGCCAACCTTCACACGCCTTCAGATCCGGATTTAAATAACCAATTCAATACAAATGTACATACCAATTTCCAGTATGTAAAATAGGGGTTAATTTTCTGCAATATGAAGTAGCTCGGGTTTGTGAGCACCGCACCGTATTAGGCAAGCGTGGTGATCAAGCCTAATCCCATCATAGTAGCGATAACTTGATTTCTATGATGGAGGCCTTTGCCCTGCAGTGGGACAGTATATAGGCTGATACTTTACTTTTTACTTTATGAACTAGGTACAGCGGCCGCCCACGACTTTCCGGTTTCCATAGCACAAGGGAAAACCTTAGTTTGGGACCAGGACAATAAATGTGATGATGTTTCAATTGACTGGCCAGAATGGTATTACCTTAGGGTATTACCGTATTTGGTATGGCGTATTTGGTGACCCAGCCTCATACGCCAAAGGTCATGGGTTCCCCATCCTGGGTAAACATTTGTGTGGTGAAAACTTGGTGTGTGTTCAGTGTCTGGGTGTTATATAAGAATAAATATTATATTTTGTGATCCTCTGTTGTCTGACATCTGTCGCTACCTACTAGCTACTTAATACGGAGCTACGTCAATGTATGAGATGTTGAGAGATTTTATATTTTATATTATTTTTTTCTATAATGAATTATTATTATGAGCTCCTGACTACTCTTATACTGTGGTTGTGGTTGTGGTGTGTGTGTGTGTGGTGTGTGTAATAAATACCTGCCATTGAGATAATCCTTTTGATTGCAAGTTATAATCGTCTTGGAATCAGTTAATCCTTTACGTTCAGGTTTAAGGACAACCCTTGAGGGCCTACAACGAAACTACCCGTAACCAACTAGAATGAACCTGTCTCAGCGTGTTTTGTTATGTGATAGGTGGCAGACGAGCAGACGGATCACTTGATGGTAAGCGATTGCCGCTCATAAAGTTAAACCTGCAACACAAGTAGAGTCACAAGTGCGCTGCTAACTTTTAGCCCCTTTTCCCCCCAATTGGGCCTGTACCCTCACTCGACGAAACAGCGCTGGCGCTGCTTTACGCCAGTCTTCTAAAGTCGGTGGTATCACTCCGATAGAGTCAGCCTATTATGCCGAATCATGGCTCTCCCACGGTGAATCCTCTCGCTGGATGGCCTAAAGCTTTAATAGCAATTTGTCAATTAATTGTCACGCCAGTCTTCTGTTACGCCATGGTATCACTCCGGTCAAGCCC
The DNA here is from genome assembly GCA_014851415.1 of Cnaphalocrocis medinalis. Classification (NCBI taxonomy): domain Eukaryota; kingdom Metazoa; phylum Arthropoda; class Insecta; order Lepidoptera; family Crambidae; genus Cnaphalocrocis; species Cnaphalocrocis medinalis. The sequence continues at coordinate 14,636 of JABMDO010000205.1, read as the reverse complement.
GTTCATGCCGAAGCGTGGCTCTCTCACAGTGATAATTCATGGGATAGCTGTAGGCTGTGGAAGCAATTTGTTAATTAATTGTCTCTGCAAACATAGACGAGAGTGTAGCAAAAAGTTTGTCATATGACCCTTTGAAAGTCCTTGAGTGGAGACCGCGACTCGGTAAGCGTAGTGTTAGACGCCCTGCGACAAGATGGGATGATGACATTTGTAGGCTGACTGGTGCGGGCTGGATGAGTGTGCCCGAAAATCGGGAGCGGTGGCGTGCATTAGGGGAGACCTATGTCCAACAGTGGACGAGTGTGGGTTGCTGATGATGATATGACCCATCTCACCAGTATCTGAGGGTGTAATGTGAAACCTAACCTGGGTCATGGCGTAATTAATTAGAGTCCTGTAGGACTAGCACGAAACTTCACAGAAATAATAGCGTATGAGTTTACGATACTCATTTTGTATGAAAATTGAAGAGTTCCCTCTATTGTACGTAAAGTAAAGTATCAGCCTATTATACTGTCCCACTGCAGGGCAAAGGCCTCCACCATAAAAATCAAGTCATCGCGGCATCGCTACTACTTATGATGAGATAGACCTTGCCTAATGCGGTGAGGCGATCACAAACCCGATCGTACGTAAGCAGAACTAAAATTCTCATCAGATCATAGTAATCCTACCTCATACGCGCTGGGCGTTGATTGCATCGCGCAAGTGTTTCGTGTTTTCGGTTTACCTATAAGCTATGCGGCTATAGCGTGGAATATGAGATTAACCTCTTCATAAATACTTAGTAGGTATAGATTATAACTTTGGCAGCACAGAATAAAATAGCAACAACCATACATTTCTCGTCTACTGTAGTAGATGATAAACACATAAATCATACAAAAGAGCGAATTGATGTAACTACAGTCACACATACATTTTATGGACGTGTTTGTGTGAAGCTAGTCGCAATAACAAGCTATCCAGTGTTACGAACATTATTATTATGTTTTGGAGACAACTAAGTTTCATGTGTGATGTCATAGTAACCTAGATTTGGTCTTAGGTAAGGTTTGTACAGACAGCCACACAGGTTACCACAAATTGTCAAATTTCCTCAATTGATATTCAACCTAATGTGTATGACTGTAAGATGAGAGTTGATTGAAGAAATTGGTCGTTTTTGTGTACATTGATGTGGGGCTGTACATACCTAAGTATTTATTGTTGCCATTATATTGTTAACTAGTGGCCCGCCCTCACTTCGCTTCGGGACCGTAATTCAGAAATGAACCAATAGATGGCGCTGTGTCCAATGACGTCGCGCAAGCGTTTCATGTTTTCGGTTTACCTAAAAGCCTTGTCGTTGTCTATAGAAGTTATCTCTTTATAAATAGTATAGATAGAAGATATAGCCGAAATATCGTTAGAGGTGGAATAAGACAGGCTGATGATAATGATAAATTTAGCATTTTGTCGAATTTTGCGTTTGCAAAACCTCATAGTTCAATTGTTTCTTCCTTCTTACAATCCTAGGTTTTTAGGCGGGGCGTGAAACGGCATCTCAGCAGGCCTTCAGGGTGAGAGTGGCAGACTCAATGGACACTTTGTCTGTTCTTTTGTGCCTGTCAATCTCATATTTGGATCTCACGGCCGCTTACCATCAAGCGGAGTGGGGTCATCTTGATTGCTCTCAATTATAAAAAAAAAGATGACAAATATTAAAAACTTCCGCAGAACATACATACTTAATCAGTCTCCATTTGGGACTGTCCATCGATTTTGTTCCAGTGGAAACCATCATGGCCTTTACCTTGTCACATGTGGGGGACAAGGTGGTGTGTTGGACTCTAACTCTAACCAAAACCCTGGGGTGTCCATCTCAGCGCAATCGCGGTCGGATACCCCACAGCAGGGACTGGACCGAATCGCAAATCACGCTCGCCACTTTACGCCAAATGGTTTGGCGCAATGCAGCCCTTCTAGTTGCACGACCAGTAGCCTTACCATGAGTTTGAAATACTATCCTCGCTATCGAAAACTATCGCTTTGTCTCTTTCATTGTGATGCATTTGAAAGAGACAGAGCGTTACGTTATGTCAGTTTTAGATGTCAACTCATGGTAGCGCTACAGGATACCTAGCAGGATTTTCCCTAGTAGGAGTCCATGGAACTTCTATCAACTAGATTAGACCAGTTCTAGCCAGTTCAAGAACATTTTCTAGGCCTTGGACGTTTGCGAAGATTCAACAGATTACAACTACGATAGATTCAATATAAGTTTGTTAGGTTGTTGGTGGGAGATAAGGCAGAACTGAAGGTATCTTTTGCATTATTGGCGTTGGGTAGTTTGATAATTAGTTTTAGCAAATATAGTATCAAGTATAGTACCTTTAACTGGTGGCAACAGTAATAATAATGCTAAGTTTCATTATCAACAACAAAAGTAGATTATCAAAATCAAAGACTATATATTGTCACCATAAATAAAATGTTTCGAATTTTTCGAACATAGTTCAGAGGGTCTAATTTGAAGTGGACGTTACGACCTGTTATATCCAATATTAGTTCTGTAAAAGTGCATAGGTCGTCATTTATAATTATATTAAAACTGTTTTTCGCCATGCGGTCAGTCAGTTGCCCTCCAAACTCCGAGCAGTTGCCCGACCGTTGCCAAATTTCCGCGTCCCGCGTATTCCCGGGTTTTTCATCAAAGTCATACAAAGAAAAGTGAGGTAGAACTTTAATAGGAAGTGTAAGAACTAAGTAATAAAATTAAGTTAGGAACAATTGGTGTGTTTTTTTTTAAAAAGACATTCGCTGGGTGCCGCATAACATTGGTGTCAGAAGTGGGATGCTGTAAGTGGCTTCCGATAAGCCCTGGCATCCATCCTAGCGACACCCACGCGTCTCGTCAAAATTGACCGACGGTAAGTCCTCGACCCCGCGCTGTCGAGCCCGCGTCAGCACCAGTGGCTGCAGAACGTCTCAGGCTTCAGGAGCCTTGAGTCTGCGCCGCACCAGTTCCTGTCAACGTGGCCGACAGTAAGCCTCAGGCAGCTCACACTGCTCTGAGCCTGCGCTACACCTTCAACATCGTGGTCGACAGTTAGTCTCAGGCAGCTCACACTGCTCTGAGCCTGCGCCACACGCTTCTACACTTCGTGGCCGACAGTAAGCCTCGGGCCTAGTGCTCCGTGCCTGCGCCGCACCTCCTCCCTCACTCGTGGTCGACAGTCAGCCTCAGGCCTACTGCCCTGAGCCTGCGCCGCATCATAAATCTCGCTGCATCATCAAACTTCACATCGTGGTGGACAGATAGCCTCGGGTAACAACCCTGAGCCTGCACCACTTTCCTACATCATCATCGGAATCACCGGGCCGGACTACCTACTGCAACTCGCCTCAGCAACTCGTCTCTGCAACTCGCTCAGCAACTCATCTCGTCTCAATCGTCCCTATCGTCTCAATCGTCTCAATCCCTCGTCTCGTCTCAATCGTCTCAAATTCCTCCCAAATCTCTCGTCTCAATCGTCGCGTATCACGTCTCTTTTTAAATGAACTTAACTAAAATTGTGATGCTGCAACTGCTGATATTCATGTGAGTACTATCTACAAATATCTATCTCTTTTTCAATATCTTAATTTTATCTCAAAGTTTCACATTTCTTTTCTAAAACTAAATTATTTTCTAATCCTAATTTCTATTACTTAAAACTACTAATTCTTACTGATTCATAACTTACATAATTTTTCTATTGCATAACTTATATTAATTTTACTATTTCATAACTTACTTAACTATTTTACTATTTCTATTCTCTGTGTATTCCTACCTAATCCTTAACCATGTCTGTCAAAGACGAAGTCCAATCTCGTCCCGAAAAGATCACCATCAACGTCCTTACCAAATTCATCCGTCCTTATAATGGGGATCGCGATACTCTCGCCGCTTTTCTCACAAATTGTGATAATGCTGTGTCCTTGGCATCGCCAGAACAGCAGAACATCCTATGTAAATATATTATTTCCCAGTTAGATGGCAAAGCTCAAATGGCATGTAGTCTTAAAACATTTAAAGATTGGTCAGAACTAAAGTTATTTTTAAGATCAACCTTCGGAGAAAAGAAACACTCCTCTCATCTACTAGTCGATCTTCAAAATTGTAGGCAGCTTCATAATGAAACTGTTACACAATTTTCTCTCCGCATCGAAGCCTGTCTAACTCGTTTACAGTCCGACATCCACTACTCCTGTACGGACAAATCCCAACTTATAGGCAGAGTAGCCGCTATGGAAGATCTCGCTCTCAACACGTTTATCATGGGTCTTAATCCCAGTCTCTCCACGATAGTTAGATGTCGAAATCCTAGTGATCTTAATTCTGCTATTAACTTAGCCGTCGAGGAAGAAAAATTAATAAATTTAACTCGAATATCTCAACGTCCCTCAGTTCCTAAATCATGCTCAATTTGCCGTAAACAAGGCCATAGTTCCTCAGAATGTTATTCTAAAAATAAATCGCGTCCGCCTCAATTCCACAAATCATATCACGTTCCTAATCCTCAAAGCGCAAATTCCCACAATCCTATAAAATTTTGCGCTTATTGTAAACATAAAGGTCATGTTATAAACGAATGCCGCAAGCGTCAATTTAATAATCAACGCCGCAGCGCTCATGTTCCGAGCGCGCAACCCGAAGCCGTGCGCCATCAAAGCGCTCCCGCCGGTTCTCATGCACCGAATAGTGCATCGTCGCGCATACATTGTTGCGACGCAATTCAATCTCATGATAATATCGTTTATAATGAACAAAGTAATTGCGATAATTTAAACTAACTTCGATTTCGGATCCGTGTCTGCCGAAATCTTCATCTTTAAACGACACGATTCTTACTAGATCTTATAAATCTCAGCCTCCCCAGAGAGACCTGAGTCGTACTATGTCTTATAAATCTCGAAGATGCCACGAGCACGCGAGTCCTACATCTCATTCACCCAAGTGTGAAATGAGTCTTACTAAATCTTATATATCTCAGCCTCCACAGAGAGACATGAGTCATGCTAAGTCTTTATAAATCTCGAAGATGCTACAAGCACGCGAGTCTTACATCTCATTCACCCAAGTGTGACATGAGTCTTACTAAGTCTTTTATACCTCGAAGATGCCACGAGCACGCGAGTCTTACATCTCATTCACCCAAGTGTGACATGAGTCTTACTAAATCTTATAAATCTCAGCCTCTCCAGAGAGACCTGAGTCGTACTAAGTCTATTATATCTCGAAGATGCCACGAGCACGCGAGTCTTACATCTCATTCACCTATGTGTGACATGAGTCTTACTAAATCTTATCTTACTAATTCTTTTAAAACTCATTCACCTAATTGTAAAATGAGTCTTGCTATGTCTTATATACCTCAATCTCCTAAGAGAGATCTGAGTCTTACTAAATCTTACCCTACTAAATTTTATCTTAATAAATCTTATACTCAGCCAGCACAAAGCGAACTGAGTCATACTAAACCTTATCTTACTAAATCATTTAAATCTCATTCACCTTATTGTGAAATGAGTCTTGCTACGTCTTATACATCTCAATCTCCTAAGAGAGATCTGAGTCTTACTAAATCTTATCCTACAAAAATTTATCTAAATAAATCATATACTCAGCTACCACAAAGCGAACTGAGTCACACTAATTCTTGTCCTATTAAATCTTATTATAATAAGTCTTATCTCGCTAGATCTCATACTACTGATTCTAACTCGACTGTGTTTACTAAATCGCCTGAAGAGCAGAAAGCCTCAGCGCCGATCTTTAAAATGAGCATAAATAAAAATACTAAGTATCATACTAACGAGATAAAACCAGTTTCCTCTTAATTCAAATCCTATATCTTATCTATTTTTATATTTCAGAGCATTATGCTATGGATGTCGTGCAGAATCCAAGATAACACCGATCGCTCACAGTCCAGGGATCTACTTCGAACCGACAACTAATATTCGTTTTTACAATGACTATTGGAAAGTTATCACTCATATCGATCTTATTTCTCTAGAACCTTATCTCAATAACGTAGAGTCTCTATTACTTAGATCACAGAATCTATGTGAGAAGATACAATCCCAAAATCTTATTGATTGCAAAGACAGTTCTAGCTCTATCGAGGTTCTAATCCAGTCTAATTATTTAAAATTGCAATCCTTATCTCATATTATAATTAATCAAGCCCCAACCAAGGTCAAACGATCTTTAGAGTTCGGCGGTGAAATCTTAAAATTCTTCTTCGGAACTTTAGATGCCGATGACGCTAGAAAATATGATGCTGCAATAGCATCTTGTCAGAAAAGTGAATCTGCTCTGTATCATCTTATGAAAGATAATATACATATCGTTAAGTCTACTATAAATAATTTTAATTCTACTATTTACAAATTAAATCAAAACGAAGTTAAGTTAAACTCTCAGATAAATCTTATGAATGAGATCTTATCTCAGGTCAGTAAAACTGATAATATCTTATATCATGTCACGCGTATAAACAGTTTATTAAATATAATCGAAGGTTCCTTACTTACTATTTCTAACCTACTAGATACTACATTAAACTCTATTCTATTTTCTAAGGTTAATGTTTTACATCCTAGTGTAATAAGTCCATCTCAACTCTATAACGAGTTATCTAAGCATAATGGACATCTTAATAAAAGATTAGATTTTCCAGTGCAATTAACTCTAAATAATATTCATTCTATAATTGATGTATCAGAACTTAGCTCTTATTACTATAACAATAAAATCGTTTTTGTATTGCAAATCCCTCTAGTTAGTGACGACAAGTTCACTGTTTATAAAAACATACCCTTGCCGACTCCGCATAATGAGTCACAATTCAAGACGTTTGCTCTCATCAAACCTTCTAATACCTACACCGCATTGAGTGATGATAGAATGCATTATGCAATGTTAGACAATTTAGAAAAATGTAAGATCATATCTAATGATTATTCTATTTGTAATCTCGTCTCTGTTTATTCTTGTATTATAAATCCTAATTGCGAATCTAGATTATTAACTGAAGTAATCTTAACATTACCTAAAGAATGTGAAACAAAATTGCTTTATGGAGATATAGATATTTGGCAGAAACTCAATAATAACAAATGGATTTTCGTCCAATCTAATGTAAACAAACTCACTGTAAAATGTGACAATGATATAAGCGACCATTCCATTGTTGGAACTGGCTATGTTAAGCTCACTGAAAATTGTATTGGTTACTCTAAAACTATTCAGTTAATTCCAAGTAGCTCTTATTCGATACTCATGAATTCTCTTCTAGACATTAAGTTTGATATCACATCAGACGACTGTTGTAATAAGGAAACTTTAAATAAAACGTTACCACGTCTTTCTCCACTATCTATAAGTAAAATCAATTTAGACTCTTTACATTACGCAACACGCCAAATGGACAATCTAGAAAATGAAATTAATAATTTGGAGAATGAAAGTCACTTCATTAAATATGGCACTTATTATTCTAGTTTTACTTATGTATTAATTGTCAGTATTTTTCTATATGCTGCGTATAAACTATACAATAAATGTTTCAGAAATCGTAATAGACACAATTCCGGATGCTGTATCCAAATATTTAATCAATGTAATAACAAAAAATGTTGTCTCGCTGTACTTTTATTTCACTGTGTCTCTTTTATACAATCTTTACTGAGTCTTTAAAACATTTTTATTCTATACTATGTTGTTTAATATTTACTTACTTAACTTTCATTTTACTGTGTCAAATTAGATACAACCTTTACTTCACTGTGTCTTTAAAAAAAAATATATTAATCTTTTACAATTTTGTTCAATATCGTCTTACTGTATTTAAATTTTACTGTGACAATTCTATACAACGTTTACTATACTCTTTACTATTTCAATAATTTTACTACTTCACTGTGTCTTTATAATTATTTTTCTATGTTTCTTACTACAATGTTTATTTTACTGTGTCAATTTTATTCAACAATTTGCTATACTGTGTCTTAAAATATTTTATACTTTACTATGTTGTTCAAAGTTGTCTTACTATACTTCTATTTTACTATGTAACTTCATAACAATGATTCTCAAAGCTTAATGCTATACTACAATTGTTTATCGTTTATTCTTATATTCATCTCAGTTTAAATTCATCTTACATGCATGAATCTTTGTATTGTTTAATACTTAATTAATTTCTATCTCTTTATTTCTACATCTTATCTCTGTATCTTATCACTGAATCTTATCTCTGAAATCTTAATGCTAAATCTTATCTCTGAATCTTAATACTAAATCTTAATTCTAAATCTTATTGCTAAATCTTAACTTCCTAAATCTTATTGCTAAATCTTAACATTCCTAAATCTTTATTCTAAATCTTTGTAAACCTCATTTTTCTTTTTCCAATCTCTCTCATTTCGCTTCATCTTGGGATAAAGCTCAATCTTAAGGGGGGAGATGTTATATCCAATATTAGTTCTGTTAAAAGTGCATAGGTCGTCATTTATAATTATATTAAAACTGTTTTTCGCCATGCGGTCAGTCAGTTGCCCTCCAAACTCCGAGCAGTTGCCCGACCGTTGCCAAATTTCCGCGTCCCGCGTATTCCCGGGTTTTTCATCAAAGTCATACAAAGAAAAGTGAGGTAGAACTTTAATAGGAAGTGTAAGAACTATAATAAAATTAAGTTAGGAACAATTGGTGTGTTTTTTTTTTAAAAAGACATTCGCTGGGTGCCGCATAACAGACCGAATCGGAGCTCCCCTCTCTTTCACACGCGCTATGCGCGCTTTTGTTTGAATGTGACAGGTATATTCTCATTCGTTACGGGACGTCTTCGTTATAAGCCACCAGGTTTGTGATCACCGCACCGCATTAGGCAAGCGTGGTGATTAAGCCTAATCCCGTCATAGTAGCGATGGCTTGATTACTATGATGGACGCCTTTGCCTTATAGTAGACAGTATAAGTATAAGCTAAAACTTTACTTTTTCATACAGTTAAAAAAATACAAGCCATACTTACATAATATTATTCGAGAGTACGTCTTTAACTTGGAATAAATATCGATATGATTGTATCTTTGTCTAGAAAATCTCGGATTTATTGGACCAGGTATTCCATTCATAGAAGGGTAGAAAGGTACAGAATAGGGATGTTCATTGACAATAAATAAGATATCGATAAATCAAAATAGCTCAGGGATTTGGGCATCCATGCTGAGTGAACGCCTTTTTCACTGACACTAGATGTATTTTTTTTTGCCTTTCAAACTGTCTTGTATAATTATGTACATTGTGTTAGGAAATAAATTATTTTTCTTTCTTTCTTTTCTTTCTTTCTTTCTTTCAATACTAAAATTATGATCTATGCTATTTATAAAGAGAAAACATCTATAGACAACCACAAGTCTTAAAATGTATTTCGAACAATCAACACACGCGCGATACAATCGACACTCAGCGCCAACTATCGGTGCAATTTGGAACTAAAGTCCCGAAACGAAGTGAGGGCGGGCCAATATCTATACTATCTATAAAGAGATAAATTCTATAGACATAAGATTGTAGCGGCGCTATGCGACCTCCGCGCCGCACCGAAGCACTGGCCGCTAACTTTTAGAAAAAACTTTTCTGTTTAATTTTCTCCTGTCATTAAAAATTCTCTTGTCTTCTGTCTAGCTCGCGATAACTATAATTATTTTGATTTACTTATTTTGATTATTTTTCCTTGTAAATTGTTGTTTCTCATTCATTGTAAATATACACCGTTTCACCTGTAAATAATATAACATTCATTTCTCGACTTCCCGTATAACTTCTCCTATTTTACATACTTCACCATCGTACCTCACAATCTTCTTCAACCTACACACTTCCGTGGGCCCCGTTGGTAGGTGTAGGCCAGGAAACACATGCGGCGGCCCACAACTGGTGACCCCGACGAAGAAAGAAGATCACAAGATTGTATATAGTGAGTTTACGAATTGATTTATTCCTGGGAAAATTTATGGTGAGCATTTTATTCCTAAAAGTTAAAAATGAATGAGGGCGAGTTCGAACAAGCCTGCGGAGGTTGCAGCCATGACAACAAACATGAAGTGCAGCGAGTTGCAGTTCGCGTGCCTCAATTTTGGCCGGAGGAGCCTGCTTTGTGGTTCGCGCAGCTTGAGCAGCAATTCCTTTTGAGCGGCGTGACGTCCGATCAAACCAAGTTCGCGCACCTGTCTACGAATTTGGATTTAGCTTACGCAAGGGAGGTTCGGGACATCATCACCAAGCCTCCTGCGACTGGCAAGTACGAGAAACTTAAGACCGAGCTTATTCGTCGACTCTCGATTTCTCACGAAAGGCGAGTTAAGCAACTCCTTACCTACGAAGAGCTAGGCGACCGCAGGCCATCACAGTTTCTACGCCATCTTGAGAATCTAGCAGGACCCTCTATACCGAAAGATTTCCTGCAAACCATTTGGTCAAGTAGGCTACCGCAGACTATCCAGACCGTTTTAGCTTCTCAACCATCCCTTGACCTGGATAATTTAGCAGACCTTGCAGATCGGGTGTACGATTTAGCGCAGTCTACGCCTGTCGTAGCTGCTACATCCAGTGCAGCGCATCCTAGTTCGTCAACTGCAGCTCCGTCGAGTGAACATCTGCTTGAAGAGATAAGACAGCTTAAGGAGCGATTAGCGGATCTCACCGTGGCCAACCAGCATCATGCGCGCTCACGCTCACGGTCCAGATATGACAGGTATAGCCGTTCTCGTAGTCGTTCCCGACCTCAGCAGCCACCACCTGGTCATCCTCATTGTTTCTACCACTACACTTACGGAGACAAGGCAAAGAAGTGCAAGCCACCCTGTACCTTCCAAGCGGTAAACTCGCAGGGCAGTCGCAAGTAGCGGCCTACGACTGCCCTTCATCAACAACAGGCCGTCTTTTTGTCACTGATTGCGTTACCAAAATGCAGTTCCTTGTGGACACTGGCTCAGACCTGTGTGTTTTTCCGCGGTCGGCGATCAAGACGCCCTGTACCAGGACCAAATATGACCTCGCAGCGGCAAACGACTCAGTCATACATACTTACGGTCCAGCTCTTCTTCACATCAACTTTGGTCTTAAGCGTGATTTTACATGGAATTTCATCATTGCGGACGTGTCGAAGCCCATCATTGGAGTTGATTTTTTAAGTCACTTTAATTTGCTCGTAGATTGCAGAAACCAGCGCTTGGTCGATGGCACTACCAAGTTGTCGGTAGCAGCTATAGCTTTTGATGCCTCGGAGGACATCGCTTCTGTCAAAGCCATATCTGGTGAGTCGGAGCTACACTCTTTATTGCGCGAGTTTCCAGAGATTACTAGGCCTGCAGGCGTTCACTCTCCTCCAAAACATAACACGCTTCATTTCATCAAGACAACATCTGGTCCGCCAGTTTCATGCAAGCCTCGACGTCTCGACCCAGTTCGTTTACAAGCAGCGAAGAAAGAGTTTGAAGATATGTTAGCTTGTGGTACAGCTCGACGCTCGGAGAGTCCTTGGTCTTCTGCGCTCCACATGGTCAGGAAAAAGGACGATGGATGGCGACCATGCGGCGACTATCGCGCACTCAATGCCAGGACTATTCCGGATCGCTACCCTATACGTCACATACATGATTTTTCGTACCAGCTCTCTGGATGTACCATCTTTTCATCAATAGATCTCGTTAAAGCCTATAACCAAATTCCCGTCAACCCACCCGATATACCGAAGACAGCGATCACTACACCCTTTGGAATGTTTGAATTTCCATATATGACGTTTGGTTTGAGAAATGCTGCTCAAACATTTCAACGATTTGTCGACGAGGTGCTCCTAGGCCTCGATTTTTGCTTCGGGTATCTCGATGATATTTTGGTGTTTTCGAGCTCACCAGAGGTCCACCAGCAGCATCTACGCCAGCTGTTCCAACGTCTGAAGGATTACGGTATCTTGATCAATACCTCCAAGTGCAAATTTGGTCTATCTGAGATCACTTTCTTAGGCTATCAGGTGTCAGCTGCTGGAACCAAGCCTTTGGACGCCAAGGTTGCAGCTATCCAGGACTTCAAGCCCCCAAAAACTGTCAAGGAGCTCCAGCGTTTCCTCGGTATGATTAATTATTACCGTCGCTTCATACCAAACGCCGCGCAGATTCAGGCGCCTCTTACAAACATGCTTGCTGGTTCACGCATCAAAGGTTCGCAGCCGATTACTCTTACTCCGGAGATGGTTAAATCTTTTGAAGACTGCAAATCATCACTCTCTCAAGCCACGCTTCTTTCACACCCAGACTCATCTGCAGAACTTGCCATAGTCACGGACGCTTCGGATTCTGCTATAGGAGCCGTGCTACAGCAACGGAAAGGTGAAGTCTGGCAGCCCTTGGCATTCTTTTCCCGTAAACTTAAAGATTCCCAGAAGAAGTATAGCCCGTACGATCGAGAGCTGCTGGCAGTATACGAGGCCATCAAGTACTTCCGCTTTATGGTTGAAGCCCGAACATTCTCAGTGTTTACGGACCATAAACCACTGTCTTTTGCTTACCTGCTCAACCGGGACAAATGTTCGCCGAGACAGTACAGGTACCTCGACTTCATTAGTCAGTTTACGACGGACATACGGTACATACCTGGAGCCGACAACGTTGTCGCAGATGCTTTGTCTCGAGTTGAAGAAGTAACCAGCACTATTGACTTCCAAGCTTTGGCTCGATCTCAAGAAGAAGACGCTGAGTTACAAGACCTGCTCAGGAATGGTTCAGCCTTGCGCCTAGAGAAAATTCCTTCTAGTCAAAGCACCACTCCTGTATACTGTGACACTTCACAGCCTTCTCCCCGTCCGTACATTACACCGGAATTCCGCCAGCAAGTCTTCAACACGCTGCACAGCCTTCATCATCCAGGAAGTTCAGCTACTGTGCGACTGGTGACACAAGATTTGTTTGGCCAGGGATTCGTAGAGATTGTAGAGAGTGGTCTAGGCAATGTTTACAGTGCCAGAGATGTAAAGTCTCACGTCATACTTCATCTCCACTTTCACCTTTCATTCCACCTACTTCACGATTCGCTCACATTCATCTCGACATTATAGGGCCTTTGCCTCCATCCTCTGATTACAGGTACTGTCTTACTGTCATCGACAGGTTTACTCGGTGGCCTGAAGCGTTTCCGCTGAAGGACATTACCGCCGAAACCTGTGCTGCTGCCCTAGTGTCTGGCTGGATAGCTAGATTCGGTTGTCCTGAGCGGGTGACTACAGACCGTGGTCGCCAGTTCGAGTGCCACCTCTTCCAGGCTCTCACTGCCTTGGTCGGTGCGCGCCATCTCCGCACGACAGCCTATCACCCAGCCGCCAACGGAATCGTCGAGCGTCTCCACCGCCAACTCAAGGCGGCGATCAAGTGCCACGCTCCATCTTCTCAGTGGACAGAAGCTCTTCCACTTGTGCTTCTGGGCATGCGCAGTGCCTGGAAAGAAGATCTTCAGTCATCTCCCGCTGAACTGGTGTACGGCGAGTCTCTTCGCCTGCCCGGTCAGTTCCTGAGCCCGAGAGAAGACTATCAGACAGCTGACGCCACCCAGTACGCGACGCGTCTACGCGCGTACATGGCGAAGCTGGCACCTCGCTCTACCTCATGGCATACTTCGTCTTCATCTACATTCTACGTGCCAAGAGACCTGCATACTTGTTCGCGCGTCTTCGTTCGCCTTGATCGCGTGAAGGGCGCTCTAGAGCCACCATATGCTGGCCCGTACAAAGTCGTCAGCCGACAACCCAAATTCTTTGACGTGGACATAAACGGCAAGAATGTCAATGTCTCGATAGACCGCCTCAAGCCAGCGTATGAAGCAAAAGAAGCTAAGGATCAGGGTCAACCAACTGACTTGTCAGACCCGCTTCCAGCCGAAGTCAGAAGGACTGCTAGCGGCCGGAAAGTTCATTTTCCGGATTTTTATCGACCGTAGTCACGGTCTGCCGGGGGAGTACTGTAGCGGCGCTATGCGACCTCCGCGCCGCACCGAAGCACTGGCCGCTAACTTTTAGAAAAAAACTTTTCTGTTTAATTTTCTCCTGTCATTAAAAATTCTCTTGTCTTCTGTCTAGCTCGCGATAACTATAATTATTTTGATTTACTTATTTTGATTATTTTTCCTTGTAAATTGTTGTTTCTCATTCATTGTAAATATACACCGTTTCACCTGTAAATAATATAACATTCATTTCTCGACTTCCCGTATAACTTCTCCTATTTTACATACTTCACCATCGTACCTCACAATCTTCTTCAACCTACACACTTCCGTGGGCCCCGTTGGTAGGTGTAGGCCAGGAAACACATGCGGCGGCCCACAAGATAAACCTTTACAAACAGAAAAAGCGAAATGCAATCAATGCCTGGCGCCATCTATTGGTAGACAGTGGAACTACTGTCACGAAGCAAAGTGAGGGTGGGCCAGTATTGTCAATAAAGTTGTGAAATTTATTGATGGCGACTCTGCCGCTTATGTCATAGGGTAAGTATGTTAACCACATCGGTTAACATACCCTATCACACTGGCTTATTAGACACGTGC
>JABMDO010000204.1:0-56116 GCA_014851415.1 Cnaphalocrocis medinalis | reverse complement strand
TAACAAAGCTGAGCTGGAATACGAGGTGAATCTTCGTGGTGACACTTCTGCTAATACCGTAGAAGAGCTACGTAGGCAGATAACTAAGCTTTCTATTAGTATGCCCTCTGATGATATTTCTACCTCCCATCTTGACCCAACATCTGATCTATTAGGTGTAGAATCTGTCCTCCTTAAAATTCGCACTGATCTGACGGTGTTACAAGGAAGTTTCGATAAAGGACTTTCGGGTAGAACCGAGGCTCTTTTAAATCATATTTACCACCGATTAAATAGAATCGAACCAGAATCAGATCAGTTGGCTAAATGTGAAAAATTGAAAGTTAAATTCACTGAGTACTATGAACGCTTCTTAAAAACTTTGCCTCGAACTGCCTCTAATCCTACCGAGTCAGCTGATGCATCTTCTGAGATAGGCCACCATTGCCAGCCACCGCCCGTGCAAGTTGTTGTGTCTCATGACCGAACTCTCGGTCCGGATATATCAAAACTAAAATATTCGGGTAAGACCTGCGTAGTCGCATGATTCATAATTTTCCCTATTTTTAAATCACTCGCTTAGTGTGTCGCCAATCTTGTCAAAGTATAGTGTTAACTTGTTAATATTTGACGCGTGATTTTGACGTAAATGCGTCCACTCGCCTCACGGAAACGATTGGTGTAAACCACTCGTTTCCCGTAAAGCGAGGTGGACGCATTTACGTCAACGTGAAACAATGTTAAAACTATACTTTTGACAAGCTTGAACAAATACCTAAACGAGTGATTTCAAAAATAGAGAAAAATTTGAATCATGCGACTTACGGGACGACGTGACTTGCAAAACGAGTAGTTTTGTTTCGACGAAGCGAAAATTCAAAATAGGTCTCCTGGTCTCAAACTCTCAAATATGGACTCCTTCGAACGAAGCGTGAAGAAGCATCTCGCGGGCCAGTATGGCAGTGCCAACGGATGTGACGCCGTCGCGTCCGTTGTAACTGCAACGTGGGCTCTCCTCTTGCTTATCATCAGGCTGAGGTGAGCCAATATACTGAGCCAATATAAAAAAATGAGATGCTGCGCTTGGGGTCCCGAATTCGATCCCCGGGTCGGACCACAAATGTGTACCTACCTGAGTTCTTCTGTTAAAAAAGTCATAATTACCTGTAGATGGATCCTCCAGTGGGCAGGATGGCGTTGTTCTCCCTGCGCCATGTGATCTTCGGCGGCGGGAATCCTCCAGCATAGCATTCCATCTGGGCACCTGAATGAATAAATAAAAATAAAATAAAACATTATTGTAAAATCATAAGAACAATGAAATCAAGTAAGAGTCTACTTATACTAAGGGAGCAATTTTTAGTTCTATAAGGACTTAAAATGAAAAGAATATTTCTATTTCTATAAGGCGGTGCGGTGAAATAATATGTAATTGAAGAAAAACCCCTAAGGGGTAACTTAAAGGGGTAATTTTTTTTTAGTTTATTAGTAGCAGTCGGATATGATTGATGACCGTTGGATCTGCAGCTTTACTCCGGCCTTGCGAGATATTCAACCCCTAAGGGGTCGATTTTAGGGGTAATAAATGCATTATGTATCACTAGCGGCCGCCCGCGACTTCGTCCGCGTGGAAAAGTAACTTCTTACCCCCCTTTCAACCCCTTACAACCCCCTTTTTGCAATAAAAAGTAGCCTATGTTCTTTCTCAGGGTCTAGATTATCTGTATACTAAATTTCATTTAAATCCGTTGAGTAGTTTTGGCGTGAAAGAGTAACAGACAGACAGACAGAGTTACTTTCGCATTTATAATATTAGTATGGATAGTACTCACTCTCCCCCTCGCTAGCTACGATGGAGCGCGTCGAGTTGTCGGAGATGATGGGTGACCGCCGCACCTGAAGCTCCACTTCGGCGTTATCTTGTTGGTGATGGAGATCAGCACCTGGCACTGGTACCAGCCGGCGTCGTTCTCTTGGATGTCTTTGATCTGATTGTTATTACACAGTGGGCTTAATGGGCAGTAGGTATATATACAGTTCATTGGTTTTGGAACTTATGTACAACATAATAAGGTTCAAAATATGGTGTTTACCATATCGACAGAGCTCCATAAAAAGTTAATAAAAAACACAAGAATTCATCGCACGAGTAGCGGAGGCCCAATCCAGGGGAAGGGGGGTCAAAATGTTAGCAGCGCACCTGTGACACCATTGGTCAACACCACCAGGTATCCATGGGCGGTGGTAATCGCTTACCTTTAGGTGATCCGTCAGCTCGTCTGCCACATAAAAAAAACAAATGTTTTTCTAAGGTGGGGAATCGAACCCACGATCTTATCTTAGCGTATGAGGCAGAGTCACTACCACCAAATGAACCATCGGGCCAGACAATTGGGCTACACATGACTTCTAAAAATCAACATTTCGTTATTTACCTTAGTATGCAACGCGATTTTTTTTTATATAGAGGACAATCAATATGTCCTCACTCCGCCCGATTGCAAGCGGCAATATGAGGCTGATAGGCACAAAAGAACAGACCAAGCACCAATTGAGTCCGTTATCACCTAATGGAAAATCTAATGAACTCTAGTGATGGCCATAGGCGGCAGTGATCACTTACCATCAGGTGACCCGCTCACTTGTTCGCCTGCCTGTATATTAAAACAAGTATGTTTAGAGTTAAACTTACCGATAGAGTATAAGTGGCGGTCGAGTCATCCTTTCTGACGGAGAACCGGGAGTCTCTGATGATCAGACCAGCATTGTTGGAGAGAGGGATCGATTCGGTAGTCTTGAGCCTGTCGTATTTTACCTGCAAACAAATATAGGAATAAAAGTATCAGCCTATATATACTGTCCCACAGCAGGGCAAAGGATTCCATCATAGAAATCAAGTCATCGCTACTATGATGGGATTAGGCTTGATCACCACGCTTGCCTAATGCGGTGCGGTGATCACAAACCGGAGATATGTTTGAAAAAATCGTACTTTGGCTCGACCAGGGATTCGAACACGGACCCCGAATTTACGAATGACGACATTCGAAAACTGGCTGGGGTGAGCAGGATGAGAGTGGCCGAAAATCGGGGGCGGTGGCGTGCATTGGGGGAGACCTATGTCCAGCAGTGGACGAGCGTGGGTTGCTGATGAATGAAGGAGTGTAATTCTCTACCGGCTAGTGTTCTCTGAGCGCTATGATTTGGAAGTTTTCAAGAGGAGAACGGGGCATGGCAACTTTAACAAACATCTATTTAATTTGGTATAGACAGCCCTCTATGCGGAGAATATCAACTCAAAAATATCATATCAAAAAGTTCATTATTTCTTTAATAGCCAAACAAAGTTTTCACTATCAAGTTTGCATGTCCAATGCACATTTGTTAATTTGACCTGTAGTGTTTTATAGAGTAACCATTATTCCTGAATACTTATTATAAATAGAGATATTCTTTACATATCAAATATTATGTATGCTACCGCTTATTCGGAAAGTCACTCAGTAGTTACTCTTTTCAAATTATGATCATTACAATTTTCATTTTGATAATAATTAAAAAATATATATTAAGATTACAGTAACAGTACCTATGATACACAATGCCTTATTTATACCATTTAGATTCTCGTCAAAGTAAAATTATAGAATCAAATATACATATTATACATACATTTATAACATGTCCAGGAATCCTTATCATTTAAATAATCTTCTATAATAATAATTTATCATAGTAGCCTTTCTGCATTAAGCAGTTTTTAATATGAAATTTAAATACATACAATACAATGGTAAGTCAATAACTTGTTCCCACAAATGAATTGCATTTTTTTTATTGGTAAGAAGGCTGTGCATCGCGCACAGTAGCGACGGCAATGTATTTATATTAATTGTGGTTAATTCAAGTTGAACGTGCGTGAAATCCTTAAGTGCCGCCGTCGGCTCGTCTGCCACCTTATCGTTTTGGCCGAAAAACGACCGAAACTTTCGGTCGGACACTAAGTTCACAGAATTAGCTGAAGAATTAACAAAAATGGCGGTACTAATTCACCATAGAAACCCGCTTAAATCAAATCAATGCATCCTAATGAAACTCATACAAAAATAACTATAACTTTCCATTAAACATACTTACCAACTGTCAAAGATTTTATGGCAACCAGCCCCCATACACATTCATACTAATTGAATCTATTTAGAAGTCAATCCCCCCCTTATAAATGTATGACGTGTTACTCAAACAATTTTAATAGCTTTTATAAAGCTATTGTATTTGGTTTAGTATTTTTGAATTGAGGACATCCTATGTATGAATGGATGTCAATGGATGGATTTTTAGGGTTCCGTAGCCAAAATGGCAAAAACGGAACCTTTATAGTTTCGTCATGTCCGTCTGTCCGTCTGTCCGTCTGTCACAGCCGATTTACTCGGAAACTATAAGTACTACAGTGATGAAATTTGATGGGAATATGTGTTGTATGAACCGCTACAAAAATATGACACTAAATAGTAAAAAAAAGAATTGGGGGTGGGGCCCCCCATACATGTAACTGAGGGATGAAATTTTTTTTTTCGATGTACATACCCGTGTGGGGTATCAATGGAAAGGTCTTTTAAAATGATATAAAGTTTTCTAAAAAACATTTTTCTTAAAGTGAACGGTTTTTGAGATATCAGCTCTCAAAGTCGTAAAAAGTATGTCCCCCCCCCTCTATTTTTATAACTACGGGGTATAAAATTCTAAAAAAAATAGAGGTGATGCATGCTAATTAACTCTTTCAACGATTTTTGGTTTGATCAAAGTATCTCTTATAGTTTTTGAGATAGGTTGATTTAACTGTAATTTTGGTTAAGTTTATTATATTTGCTGCTACGGAACCCTTTGTGCGCGAGCCCGACTCGCACTTGGCCGGTTTTTTATGTAGACTTTGGTATGTCTTTGTTCCTTTAAAGGGAAAAGATTATCTTTCTAGTTGTATATTTTTTGTGATAGGTGGCAAACAAGATAGTCGCCTGAAGGTAAGCTGCCGCCGCCCATGGATAGAAACATGAATCAGAGTTACAAGTTTGGAGGACTCCCAACAAATTTTAAGATGGCCTTTACCCTGCAGTAGGACAGTATAGGCTGATAAGTTAGGTCAAATAAAATAGGACAACGGAATTAGCAAACTGAAGTGGCAGTGGTCTGGTCCCATTAGCCGCAAAACTGATAGCCGTTGGAGCCGTAAAATCCATGAGTGGAGACCGCGACTCGGTAAGCGTAGTGTTGGACGCCCTGCGACAAGATGGGATGATGACATTCGAAGGCTGGCTGGTGTGGGCTGGATGAGAGTGGCCGAAAATCGGGAGCGGTGGCGTGCATTATGGGAGACCTATGTCCAGCAGTGGACGAGTGTGGGTTGATGATGATGAATAGGTAGAAATTTAAGATTTTAACCAAAATTGCGCAGCTAAATCCAATCACTGAAAATAAGGGTGCTTTTCCACCAAAGATGTGCTACGATGCTATGGATATATTTGGTATCCACCAATCATATTCATTGGTGCACATAGCATAGCATTGGTGGAAACGGATTCAACTAAGATATAATATTTTTTAAATGGAAAGATGTGGGCTATGGATGCTTGCTCTGGGCCATCGCGAGTGGTGTAGCTATGTGCAGAGTAGATAACGTTTCCCTTCTATCGATACATAGCATACCCCGAGATGCTCATCTTTATCGCGCAGCTACATAGCTTAGTATTGGTGGAAATGGTCACATATTTTCGTAGCGTAGATTTCAAATCTTAGCAGCATAACTGCATAGCACATCTCTGGTGGAAAAGCAGCCATAGGCCAATTAGTAATAGAAGACGATAGCTAATAATTCCTAATAAACCCAGATCAGAGACAATTTAGAAACTTTACTATAATACATACACTGTCCCACTGTATGATGGGATTAGGCTTAATCACCACACTTGCCTAATACGGATTGGTTATCACAAACCTAAGCTATGTTCGAAAAATTCAAGTTAGTAATTTAGAAAAAGAAAATAAAAAGTATAATAGTGTTGGCTTACCCAAAGAACAGGATATTCATTCGCATAATGGACTGAACAGTCCAAATCAACCTGGCCACCGATGTCACGGATCTGCTCTTGAGTGATGTGGGATATCGTTGGTGTCCGCTGTCCGGAGACTGTAACCAAGATGAAATATAAAGTCCTATAAATAAATAAATATACAGCCTATTTACTGTCCCACTCCGCTACTATGATGGAAAGTCAGAATGATTCAGGAGACCCTAAGGGTTTTTTAATAATATCACTATTTATAAAGAGGCCAATTCTATAGACAATGATATGGCTTATATGGAACCCGAAAACAAGAAACACTTGTGCGTTGTAATTTATTTATATGCAATGCCATCTTTTGGCAAAAATGTTAACTTTTAGCAAAATGTTACCCCGAAACTTGAAGTACACCACAAGTCATAAATAATTTTTAAATTGGAAGACTAACACAGCATAGATGCAGGTTTAATTAATAATTGTAACGGCCTTGGAGGAATCATGTGTTTTAAATTGGTATAACACTGGTAGGTACAGTCAGCCACACATCAGGTTACCACAAACTGTCAAATTTCCACAAATGATATTCAACCTAATGTGTATGACAGTAAGCTGAGAGTCGATTGAAGAAATTTGACATTTTTGTATACTTTGATGTGTGGCTGTACGTACATCTTTGTAAACACATTTCTGAGTTAACATTGTAAGGCACAGACAGCAGACACAATAGAAAATCAATTGTATTATGCCTATTAACAGGCTTTGGGTCTTACAATGTTAAATCAATTCATAAAATACTTTTATAGTCCATTTCAGCTAAGAAGAGCCCTGTGACACTTCATCGCGTTCTGAACTACGCATTTTATGTTTGACAATGAAAAATATTTTTATTGTTTATCTTTTTCATTTAATTGCGGCATTATTCCAAAAAATATTCCAATAAAACACCTCAAAGTTATAAAACAAAAACAGTATCATTTACTTTAATTTAATGGAATAGAAAATAACAACATTTTTTAAAACAATCCTATGCACATCGTATTACTTGTAACGGAACGTGGAAAAAACATAGAGCTGCGACATGTCATAATCGGCGGCCATGTTGCGATTACTCGATAATCGGATTATACGAGTGCATCAGCCTTAATAAATAATAATAAATTGTTTTATTCAATAAAATAAGGGCAGATATCATTACAATACAATAAAGCTTAACAGTATACTTAAACCAGAGTTTTTCTTTGCCTGTACTAGGTTGTACCTGTGTTTCAGGCTATACAAATTACATAATATCAATGGTTACTAATTATCAATAAACAGTAATCAAGATTTTAAATAAAGACACTAAATGAAGAAAAAGTAGAAGTAAAATACATTATAATTAAAATATAAAAATTAAACTTAAACTTATTAAAACTAATCTTATTTACAAACTGCCAGTAAGAGTTCGGTATCATCGTAAGTCAGTGTTTTTAGATATTTAATTATTACTAATTTACAATTATGATAATTTAGGGCATAAATATTTAGTGATTTATTTATTTTATTAATGCCTTGTATGCGAGTTGTGTTTTCGTTGTATTTGCGTGGTGTTCGGTTATTGTTACTTTTTGTTGTTGTGTTTGTTATTGTTGACTTTTATTGCTGTTGTTTGTTACGTTTTTTGTTATTTTTTGGGAAAATGTGTGTTGCTGTTAGTATAAAAAAATCGATTCCATTTCCTTAGGAAGTATTATCGATTACCAGAAACAATCGCAATCATTTCATTATAGACATCTCTAAAAGTGTCAAAAATCGAAGTGTCACAGGGCTCTTCTTAGCTGAAATGGACTATAGTTGTTAGTTTAGGGACAAGCTAAATTTCTTCTGTCCAAAAAGAAATAACTTTTAATACACACCAGACATAGGTACATACATTGTATCAAAAGAGAGTCAAAGTGCAGGCAGAATGACCACTTTACATTACACACCAGAAAAGTCATCCGTCATGTAATTTTTTTCATAGGTCTTTAAAATATCTGTACATGCTAGTAGATAGGTAAGTTAAATAAAAATGTAGTCTCATCAGGATAAAAGAAAAAACCGGTTACATTTACAAAAAAAACTAGCGCTGATGTAAATAAACAAAAGACGACTAACCCTACTAAGATAGCGCCCGCCAATTTTCTACCCCTTCCCTAAAGGAGGATGTGCAAAAAATAAATCGATATTGAAAGCATTGCACCCTTTGAAGCCCTTTCATTACGCAGTTTTATTGAATCAACCCCATTATTATATAGTCAATGATATATTATTTGACTCAAATTACAATGTAAAAATTGTAGGTTCGAAGAAAGTTGCAATTATTAAAATGCTTACTAAAAAATTCCTCAAACAAAATTTACGCCTAAATGTTAACCCTTATTAAAACGCTGGGAGCAATAGTTCCCACCTTCCAAATTGAAGAAAATCATGTTTTATTTTTTCATGCTAACACCTAATGCAATTTAATATTTCTGAACGCACTCATAACATATTTCTAAAAAGGTTGAATATCAACACTTGTCAAAGAAGTGTCACCTGTCATTGTCAAAACGATTCAAAGTTAAGCGACCTGATTTTGAGAAAAAAAACGGTGTGTTTTTTATTGATTGTGGTTTATTGCCGAAAAAAAATTAGATATGTAGATTTCAGTCTTAGTTATGTAAAGTAGACTATATTGCGGTTACCTGAATAGTAAAATAACCCCAGAATCTTTCGTTTTTAGCTTGAATGATTCGATTGAATTTGGGTCTAATAAGTGGGAAAATATCATCCCAGTGTCTGTTACTACTAAAATGTTATAAAAATGTGTATATAAAATACGTGTCTATGTTGATCGTAATAATTAATATAAAACATAGTCATTATGAGTCCAGACATTTTGTACGTCATAGAACAAAATTGTTGCATACAATATTACATGCAACATTTTTTTCATACATAACTTATTCGAGTAAACATGTACTTAAGAAGAAATATTGTTTTTCTATTTCAGAGTTTTCTTTCCTTAACAAAAGTTACTAATATTGATGAGTACTTTCATCTCCATTAAAAAAGCGATATACTTACCTATACAATCTGCGGTAAAAAAAAATTACAAGTGAACCAAGGACAACTAGCTAGTGTGATAAAATATTAATGTCATACCGGACACCGGGAGCTATAATTCCCACTTATAATATTTTTAGTGGACAGGAACAGATGTCGGGATATATACTTCCCACCAAAAAAAGGGTACTTCCCCCCATCGCTCCCCCCTTTTCTGTGTAATTTTGAAATCTACGAACCAAATTTACCTAGGAACCGATCTAATCTTTTTGTTAACGCATACACAGACTGGCGTTTGAATAAGGGTTAAATTAGCGGTTAAACATTGTCCAAAAGGATAGTTAGCTTCATTTAGAAGTAGATTAGAGGCATTTATAGAACAGGGTGTGTCCTATAAGTTCTTTGTTGATGAAAACATGAGTAAGAGAGTCGTTGCGAATTTTGCAACCAAAAAAACAGGATCAAGAAATGGCTGTCTCGCTATTTAGGGCGTGACGAAACCTGAATGAGGGCATGTAGGATTGATTTTAACTCACCAGTGGATGTAAAATACACTAGAAAGGTGCAAAATATTGATATTTTAACCGCCATCACGAACAACGCTTCGATACCGCACCACAACAACTTTCAGTTTGATTTTTTTTTCGGCTTTTTCTTCGTTCCGTTTGAATGGCTGACTTTGATTTTGAATGAGGGAATGAATGAATGCTTGTGTTGCCATTATGTAAAAAAATATCTCCCGATTTCTTATAATCCGAAATTCCGAAATAAAAGACCCACCATTTCCTATTGTATGTGTAGGTAAATAATATGTTTCTTTTCTTAATTAACGAAAGAATTTTGCCCGAAAACACATTTTAAAATGCTATCATGATCTAGTGTATTAGAAACCATAGTAAATTAACCATACAGGAAAAATTCATAATTGAAATATGTTTTAGAAATTTTTTATTTGTTGAATATTGTTCATATATTTATTTCATTTAATTTTACACAGTATGCCACACATTCCCCTAAATATAAGGAAAGTTATAAATTGGTGCAACATTAAAAAAAATGACAGTCTCCGAATGACAGGCGGCCACGCCTCAATGTCGGTAAAACAGTCTCCTTCATTCATGTTCCACTTATAGTTGTTCTACTCGTCGCTAGATGCCACTACACTATTAAAAAAATCCCAACCCCGACTTAGAGAATGACTGATGGCTTGCTTTATTTCAGTTTAATTTATAATCGCTAGATGCCACTGTATACCTTAAAACAGTTCAACTTTTTGACGACAGATGGCATATACACTGTATACTTTTCTCGAATTTTGCTGGACGATAACTATTTCAAAAATACTTATCACGTTTTCGGGTTAAAAACAGTACAAATACAAAAGTAAAAATTATTTATTTTTATAAATGTATTACAATGATTACAATTTATTATAGTTCGCGGCATCGAACAATAGCGATGACCGTTTAGTTTGCGCATTTGTAAACAGAAGACTTTCTACCAAAATTGGTTTCTGCGCACTCAAGGTCATCGCTATTGTTTCATGACGCAGACTATACACTACGCTTAAAACTAAATTTAATTTTTCATTTTGTCCTATTAATCATAGTTGCAAGATCATAACTATGACGTGTAATCAGAGAGAAATTAATACATTTTGTCCCTGCGAATGGCTAGAGGAACGAAACTAAGTTAGAGGAAAAATATGTAATATGTATAGTAGGATGTGTCTTTATACATTTACACCTCTGACAATTTTATTCATTTAATTTTGTTCTACGACTTTTGGCAATTTGTAAAAAAATTTTTGATGCCCCATACAAATCCATCAGGTCACGTGACCGACTTTATAATAATAAAAGGTTTATTGAATTTTGTTCTTTTTTTTAGGATAGGGGGCAGCCGAGCATACGTATCAACCTGATGTTTAAGCGATTACCGTCGCCCATGAACACCTGCAACTCCAGGGCTTCACAGGTGCGCTGCCGCCTTTTAGAGCGAGATATGCCCTTTTCTTGAAGGTTTGTAGGTCGTAGTGGTCGTAGTGTTAAATTCAGAATGATTGGTGAAGATGTGGTTAAAGGGATGTAATGTTCACTTATACACCTACACCAATATGCCACCGTAAAATAGTTCGAACCGTTATTTGATCAACTTCCTAGAAATTTGATTCGCATTATTACGATGTCATATTTTATCTTATTTCCGATTGTGTGACTTCCCCTCGCGCCTCGCTAGGGTTGATGGTGTTGTCAGGGCTGGGCGACCGCACCCGCAGTTCCACGTCAGCTGTGAGCCTGGTGTCGACTGATATGAGGAGCTGGCACTGGTACAAGCCGGCGTCGTTCTCTTCGATGTCTTTGATCTGAATAAATAAATAATTTCATAAATTCATTAATTCACTCGAAATTTAAAGTCCGTACAAAATACTCCTATGGTTTTTTTTCTTTTTTTTATGTGATAGGTAGAAGACGAGCAGGCGAATCACCTGATGGTAAGCAATTGCCGCCGTTCATGGACACTAACACCAGTGGAGTTACAAGTGCGCTGCCAACCTTTTATGACCTTCCCCCCTGGGTGGGCTTCCAATATAAAATAAAGAATGTCCAAATAACCGGAATAGGTCTTCAGCATAAAGTAACATTGTGCCTCCCAGTTTATTTTTATATTGAAACTGGTTTAAGTTACCTTTTTTTATTTGTTAATTTTGTTATTCTATCAACTCAACAGGTTCAACAACATTTAGGTCATGTAGGTCAAAAAAGGTAAAGATATGAGCAGCGAATTTGATCACAGTGACCAGCCAAAAAATCTTAAATTCGCGGGCGAGTTTTTTTCGGGCGAGTTTTCCCCTAAGCTCCAATCCGCCCCCTACAATCTCGGCCCTAGGCCTCAGCCTACATAGGCTATATGGCATAGGCGTAGCTCAGGCGTGCGGGTTTGCGGACTTGTGGGTTTACGTTACGGATATCATTTTATCACCATCATCATCATCAGCTGCAGTTGCAGTTCCTCCTGCTGGACATAACCTCTCCAAATGCTCGCCACTTTGATCGATCTTCGGCTACTCGCATCCAGCTCCAGCTAGACCTCTTGCGCAGATCGTCACTCCGTATGGCTTGAGGCCTTCCTACTCTATGTTTACCAAGACGCGGTCTCCACTCCAGAACTCGTTCAATGGTTGTCAGTTCTGCCACAGAATCACATAATAGTACGTTTTGCATAAGTTTAAAGTCAGCTCAGCGGGCTATGGAAAGAGCGATGCTTCGTTTCCTTCTCTGCGTGATCGAATCCGAAACGAGGTCATAGTCATATCATGAGGTGATCCGCATCCGGCGCAGGGAACCAAAGTTATCTACATAGCTTCACCGGATTTAAAAAGAGTAACTGGCGAGTTTCTTGCCGGATCTTCTCGTCAGAATCAACTTTCCGATACCGGTGGTAGAATCGCATTATATCTATTTATTTTCTAGTATATCTTAAGTATCAAGATATATATTTAATTTCATTTAAAACATATACATTATCTTTAAATAGTTTTAAATATTTTCTTTATGTATAATAATACAAGCCATATACAAGCCTATGCAAATAAAGAATATTTGACTTTGACTTTGACTTTGTAAGCTGAAGTGGCAGTGGGCTAGCAATATCTATTTTTTTTTTGCCGGAGAACTGACAACCGTTGGGGCATCATTTTAATAAAGGTATTCTTTTCATGTGATAGGTAGCAGACGAGCAGGCGGATCACCTGATGGTAAGCAATTGCCACCTCCCATGGACACCAACACCAGTGGAGTCACATGTGCGAACCTTGTATCCCCTTCCCCCCCGTCGGGCCTCCGGTACCCCCACTCACTCGTTTTTTGTGAGGCAGTGGTATCACTCCGGTCGAGCCGGCTCATTCATGCTGAAGCGTGGATCTCCAACAGAAATGTGGCTTGCAAACATACCGATAGAGTGTAAGTGGCAGCGGTTTCGCTGGAGTTGGTCCTCCTGATGGACAGCCGGCGTAGCTGGTGCGGGTAGTTGAGCATGAGGTCCGAATTCGCGGACAGAGGTATCAGCTGGGCGGGTTTCACATGGTTGTATTTCACCTGCTAATAAACATTATACACAACATCTCATACATTGATTGTCTGTTTTTTTTTATGTGATAGGTAGCAGGCGAGCAGGCGGATCACCTGATGGTAAAAGCAATTGCCGCCGCCCATGGAGACACTTGCAACACCAGTGGAGTTACAAGTGCGCATGCCAACCTTTTAATCCCTTCCCCACCCGAGTGGGCCTCCGGTACCCTCACTCACTCGGACGAAACACTGCACAGGGGCAGCTTCACGCCGGTTTTCTGTGAGGCAGTGGTATCACTCCGGTCGAGCCGGCCCATTCAAGCCGAAGCGTGGCTCTCCCACAGTTAAACTGTAGGGGTCACTGTAGGGGTCGGTAACACGTATACTACATCCTCTGTACTGCAATTTTCAAAGGTTGCAAGCGATGTACCTATATGACAGTAAGATGAGAGTCGTCGTCGTTTTGTATACTTTGATGTGAGAGTTCAAAAATATGTAGGTATACACTTTGGGACCTTGTCACAATACATATTTATAAGAAAGTAGAAGTCGTTTTCTTACACAAATGTACGTGACAAAGTCCCAAGTACCATCATTTTGCAATAAAAAGTAGCCTATGTTCTTTTTCAGGGTCTAGACCATCTGTAGGTATACCAAACATTCAAATCCGTTCAGTAGTTTTGGCGTGAAAGAGTCACCATTTCCAGGTGCA
The DNA here is from genome assembly GCA_014851415.1 of Cnaphalocrocis medinalis. Taxonomy (NCBI): domain Eukaryota; kingdom Metazoa; phylum Arthropoda; class Insecta; order Lepidoptera; family Crambidae; genus Cnaphalocrocis; species Cnaphalocrocis medinalis. Next base: position 42,230 of record JABMDO010000204.1, on the reverse strand, counting down.
GTGGATCGCACTTCAATGCGACCACCTGCGCTTCGGGTTATTTCTTGTATTGAAACTATAAAATCTATACTACTTATAAAGAGATAACTTCTATAGACAACGAAACGGCTTATACGTAAACCGAAAACACGAAACGCTTGCGCGATGTAATTGAGAACAGCGCCATCTATTAGTTCATTTCTGAATTACGGTTCCGAAGCGAAGTGAGGGCGGGCCACTAGTATTGTTATAAAGAACTTAAGCTGATGAAGAGTTATTTACAAACGCAAGAAAGTATATCAACGGGTTCAATATTTCTTTAATATTCAAACATAAAAATAGATTATCGCGTCTGCATATTGTTTATTTGACCTTTTGCATGAATAAGAGTCCCACTAAAGATAGGTAGGTAACGTGCAAAATGAAAAATAAAAACGGCCAAGGGCGAGTCTGACTCGCCTTTGAAGAGTTCCGTAACAATAAGTAGGTAACATTTTCATATTTAATGATATTCGATCATATCATTTTCATGATACATAAATAAATTCCAGTTTACAATTCGTGATGAATTTTCGTCAGAAGATTTTTTTATATTAGACTAGGTATAGGCCAACGCACCACAATCGATCAAAATCACACCTGATGGAATGGAAAGTGACGATGAGTCTAGGATGACACGCGTTTGCCTAGAACATATGCTGTATCATACTTTTTTTAAGTGATAGGTGGCAGACGATACAAAGTGTTTAACCTTTGGTAAATGTACATACTAGCGGCCCGCCCGCGACTTCGTACGCGTGGAGTTAATTATTGACACTTACCGTCATATTTTCGGACAATCCACACCAATATATTTATAAATTGTAGCCAATGTGTTATTCTGATTGTATACGCTATATTGTGGTAAAGTTTTCATTCAAATCCATTCAGTAGTTTTTACGTGAAAGAGTAACAAACATCCATACATCCGTACTTACAAACTTTCGCCTTTATAATAGTAGTAGGATACTCTAAGGTGTTAACTTACCCAAATAACAGCATATTCATTGGCATGATCAACTGAACAGTCCAAGTCGACCTGGCCACCAACGTCACGGATCTGCTCTTTACTGATGTTCGTTATCGTTGGACTCTGTCCGGTGACTAGAAATAAAAAAAACTATAAATTCGTTTAACCTATTAAGATTTTTTATAGGTTCTACATCGATCGTTTAATAAAACCAATAACTTCATTAAATTAGGAAGTAGGATACATCTATAAACATTTACATCATTTTATCCACGTCTTCTACCAATAACTAATTCAGTACAGTCAACCACTCATCAGGCTACCACAATCTGTCAAATTTCCTCAATTGATATTCAACCTAATTTGTTTGACAGTAAGATGAGAGTCGTTTGAAGAAATTTGACAGTTTTGTATACTTTGATGTGTGGCTGTACGTACATCATATTTGTAAACAACTTTAAAAAAAATACTTTTCATACAAAGTCGGTCACGTGACTTGTTCATTTTGTATAGAATTTTCTAAAGACATAGAACAAAAACAAATATACTTATGTTGTCCGGAAATGTTCATGGATGACCCTGTATACGTATTTTTTTTAACTATTTTTGTTAAAAAACCCTTTAAATAGGTAACCTACATTTAAAAATAGATAGATATCGACCAAGTTCATTATTGGTAAAAACATGAGAATAACAAGCAGGCGTCGCGAAATTGCAAATAAAAAAACTTTCAGAAACCTAGTGTCGAAACCTAAATAAAGCTGTGTGCAGTATTTAATTTTTCTCACCAGTGGCTGAAAAATACACTATAAACGTGCAGACAACAAATATTTTAAACGCCATCACGAATAATGCGAACAAACACCGAATTTATATTTTTCTTTGTACTTGCTTTGTAACAACTACCAAACTACAACCAACCAACGACAATTTTCAAAGTTTTATACTTCAAGTCGCGGACGCAAAAGAAACCAGTTGAAATTTTTTTCGACTTTTTCTTCATTCGGTACTTCTGTTTGAATTGCCGTATTTTATTGTGTATTTTATATTCATGAGTGGTTGCCATCATGTGAAAAAATATATCCTGACTTCTCATTTAATAATCCTAAACGAAAAGTCTGTACAGATGACCACAGTTCGAGACGAGTTGACTCCTGGTTGCTAAAATAGCTCCTACTTCTCAGACGTAAGATTGATCCAAAGTACAACTAGGGTATTTTCACGTGACGCTGTGTATTACATACCTACATACAGAATTGTTTTTAATTATTTGGCAGAGGAGCAGACGGATCACCTGATGGTAAGCGATTGCCACCGTCCATAGTCACCCGTAACATCTAGTAGAGTCATAAGTGCGCTATTAACCTTTAGCCCCTATTTGAATGACGTGTTTTTTTCTCGCTTTGAACCTTCATTATTGTATTTTTTATCGAGAATATTTGCAAAAGCATATGTTTTCATTTAATTCATTTCTGTATTAAAATATAACTTTTTAATCAATTTTCCCAAGTACGTCGTTGTTACCCCTAAATATGGGGAAAATATTGAATTCGATTCGAATGAATGAATGATTCTGTTGCCATTACGTGAAAAAATATCTCCTGAATTCGTATACAATCAAACAAAATATTCTAGATTTGTATTAAGTAGGATTTATGTTTTTTTCTTTGTTGAAAGAATGTTGCTCAAAAACACATGTGTATAAAAATACTAACGGGTGCTATGATCCAACAAGATTATAATGTCTCAGAAATGGAAATTAATCATAAATCTTGAAGAAGAACATCATATTTTCACCTAAAGCTTTTTTGTTTTCAATAAGCCAATTTCGTAATCCTTTCACAAAGTTTTCATTTGTTCAATATTAATCTGATTTTCAATAAATTTATTTCATTTATTTTTCACACGTATGTCACGATTTCCCCTAAATATAAGGAAAGTATAATTTTGTTGCAACATTAATCATGACAGGTTTCATGAAAGGCCACGCCTCAGTGTCGGTAAAACAGTCTCATTCAATCATCTTCCATATAGTTATTCTACTCGCCGCTAGATGCCACTAACTACTTCAAATTAGTACAAGTTATCTTCGCTAGATGTCACGGCTACACCTAAATATTTAGTACTAAATATGACTAACAGATGGCACTATAAATATACTTTTTAGTTACATTTATATTCGCTAGATGCCACTGTCTACCTCAAAGAAGTTCAACTTCTTACCAATAGCTGTTGTACACGCAAATCCATACTAATATTATAATGCGAAGTACTCTGTCGTCGTCTGTTGTTCGTCTGTCTGTCGGTCGTCTGTCTGTCTGTCTGTCTTGTCTGTCTTCTTGTCTGTCGTATGTCGTCTGTCTGTACTCTTTCAAGCCAAAATACCAACGGATTTAAATGAAATTGGGTATACAGATGATCTAGACCCTGAGAAAAGGACATAGGCTACTTTTTATTGCTAAAAGGGTTGTAAGGCGTTAAAAGGGGGGTAAAAGTACTTTTTCCACGCGGACGAAGTCGAGGCGGCCGATAGTATATTATAAGACACGAAATTGTTCATTTTGTATGGGGAGTCAAATTTTTTTTTTAAAAATGTCGAAAATGTTGTTGAATAATGCTGTTTGGTGAGTTTTAAAGGGATGCTATTATGCCTTATGGAAAGTTGGACTTATTTGTTGATGCATTTCATCGCGGGAATGAAGGGTATGGAAGTCCTCAAAGTCAGCCTTGGGAAAGGATAGCTGCCTAAAGTAACTCTCAAAAAGAGTATCAACAAAGTCATGTCGCGTATGTCATAAGATTTAGTTAAACTGTGAGGGTATCGGAAGAATCACAGCCGGGCCCTAGCAAACGTCGCCGCGCACCGCCAGTCCGCTTGTGACCAGGGCTGCTCTAACGCAGCCGAAACGTCAAGCAGTAAGTACATACCTAATTATGTGTTTTAATCTAACGTTGCGTTAATTCCCGTCCATATTAAATATCGCTATTAGCGATAAGGCCGCCGATATTGTATTTGGAAATTACTATTGGCATTAAGTTCTGTAATGTGTTGTGCAATAAAGAGTATCTATCTATCTAATTGTGGCCCCATTGGTTATAAGACATGGGAAATTGGGTACTCCGTTAGTTCTCCAAAAATTCGTTCTAAAGACTTTCTGGACACATTAGAGGTACCTACTAGGCTCAAAGTCACTCAGAGGGCAAAATGGAGAGGGTTATGCCACAGATTATATTTATGCCACAGATAAAATGTAATGCTCGGAATCTCCTTGTATGATCCTATCAGGATTTCCTACTCAGAAATACGAGCAGATAGTAACTTTTTACTGTTGTGTAAAGTTTATAGTAGGTACTTCAAGTATCTAACTTATTCTATTATGCCAATACTTTACTTATTAACTATTAGTAGATAAATAGTTATTATCTATACTATTTTTAGAGTTAACTTCAATAGACAACGACAAGGGTTATAGGTAAACCGAAAACACGAAACGCTTGCGCGTAATGGGACACAGCGCCATCTATTGGTTCATTTCTGAATTACGGTCCCGAAGCGAAGTGAGGGCGGGCCACTAGTGTAATATAAACAAGTTCAAGGACATTAAATGTTTACTCGTGTACATGTCCCAGGCGGATTGTACAATCCGCCGTATTACATAACGTCGGATTGAGAGTGATAAAACTAAAAGTGGAATTGGGCAGGATATTTAGCTTTTTTTATTCAATAGGTGGTAGACGACCCGTCGGATCATCCTGATGGTAATGATGGTAAGTGATTACCGCCGCCCATGGACACCTGCAACACCAGTGGTGTCACAAGTGCGCTGCTTACCTTTTAATCCCCCTTCCCCTGGATTGGGCCTCGTCCTCACTCACGCAGCAAAACACAGCGCATGCACTGCTTCACGCCGGTTCAATTTATTTGCATTAATTTGCAATGCATTATATTAAGTTACTAAGTAGCAAAGATTTGAAAATCTTTGCTTAGTAAGTAGTAGGTACGATGCGGCTAATCACGGGCCGCCTTATTGAAGAACGTATTTCAATGACAATGCGGCTAGGTAATCGTTTCATTTCAAAACGGCCCTGTTTTTGATATAGTCTGCCGCAAGAAGTGTAGTTATGACCTTGAGTGCGCAGAAACCAATTTTGATAGAAAGTCTTCATTTTTACAAGTGCGCAAAATAACGGTCATCGCTATACTTTCGTGCCTCCAGCTATAACAGCTAGCCGTATTGTAATACAGCGGATTATACGATCCGGCTGCGACATACATACTACACTCAATCTATCTAATCTTAATAATATTGTATACGTTTATATACTTATTTGTTTTGATAACATTGAGTTCGCTGTTATTTAAATATAAAACTGTTTATATCCCGCTATGGACATATTTTATGCATTTATGTATAATTTACACGTGATTTACATAATGTCGTCGTCGGCTTATCTAAATGTGATCATCACAATAAACTATTATATATATAACTATCCAAGTACATAATAATAGCCATAAATAAATGGTGTGAAATGATTTAAATGTGTCCCTTGCAGTGAGCCTACCAACAAAGTGATATTGTACCTATTTGTAAATTACCAAATGTGTCCCTTGTACTCCTACCAACAAAGTGATATTGTACCTATTTGTAAATTACCTAGGTACCATTAGTTTTCATTAAGTTCTGAAATGTGTTGTGCAATAAAGATTATCTACCTATCTATCCAAAGCCTTACGAAACTAACTTTTTTTTAAACGAGCAAGCAGGTCGCTGGTAAGTAATCACCGCTGCCCATGAACATCTGCGAGATCAGAGAGGTCGCTGATGCGTTGCCGGCCTTTTAAGAAGGAGTACGCTCGTTTCTTGAAGGTCCCTAAGTCATAGCCGTCAGGAAATACTGCCGCAGCTAAACTATTCCACAAGACTGAGGTTTGCGAAAGAAAATTTTTGACTAACTTCAGTCTCCGTTTTATAGATTTTTTCTACAAAATCACTTTAACATCACTTATCTTTGCATTATATTCAGTAGTCCAAACTGTTCGGCAGATAACAGGCAAAGAAACAGCCAATAGGTAATATATTTTAATAATAACAAGTGTACAAACGTATAGATAGGTCATATCGACATTACGGCGTAGGGTGCCTATATATCTAGTGCACAAAATAATTAAATCTAGAATAGGTACTCTGCCTACTAGCGGCCTGTGTATTCTATCTATACAATGTATAAAGAGACTAGCTTTTGCTTGCGGCATCGCGCCCCTACTTCCTTAAAATGGGGGGTTAGAAAGGGGCAAAAAGTAGCCTATGTTACTCTACATCCCTTCAAATATCTCCACTTAAAAAATTACGTCAATTTGTCGCTCCTTTTTGCCGTGAAATAATGACAAACATACAGACACAGAAAACCGGCGTGAAGCAGCTCCTGTGATGTGTTTCGCCGAGTGAGTGAGGGTATCGGAGGCCCATCGGGGGGAAGGGGATAAAAGGTTAGCAGCGCACTTGTGACTCCACTGGTGTTGCATGTGTCCATGGGCGGCGGCAATTGCTTACCATCAGGTGATCCGCCTGCTCGTCTGCTACCTACTCGTATCAGATAAAAACAAAAAAAAAAGACAGACAGACACACTTCCCCATATTTTCACTTCGCTTCGGAATAGTGGTTCCAAATTGAACCAATAGATGGCACTGGGCGTCGATTACATTGCGCTAGCGTTTCGTGTTTTTGGTTTACCTATAAGTCTTGTCGTTGTCCATAGAAGTTATCTATCTTCTATCTATACTATTTATAAAGAGATAACTTCTATAGACAACGACAAGGCTTATAGGTAAACCGAAAACACGAAACGCTTGCGCGATGTAATTGAGCACAGCGCCATCTATTGGTTCGTTTCTGAATTACGGTCCCGAAGCGAAGTGAGGGCGGGCCACTAGTCTCTTTATAAATAGCATAGTAGAAGATAGTATAGATTCAGAAATGAAGGTTGATTCTTATTTGCAAAACTACTTACGTCCCTGTCCTAATTACTTGGCATGAGTCATGGTGTCAACAGTGGAACTCCATTAAACATGATTGAGGATAGTAGTCAGTTTATCGCTAGTTGTAGATACGGTACGGTCGTGTGTGATATCAGCTGGTAAGAAGCCATTTTATAAGATTACTAGCGGCCGCCCGCGAATCCGTGTGGAAAAGTAACTTTTTACCCCCCTTTCAACCCCTTACAACCCCCTTTTCGCAATAAAAAGTAGCCTATGTCCTTTCTCAGGGTCTAGATTATCTGTATAACCAAATTTCATTTAAATCCGTTGAGTAGTTTTGGCGTGAAAGAGTTGCAGACAGACAGACAGACAGAGTAACTTTCGCATTTATAATATTAGTATGGATTTTGAAACTATTAATACCTATACAAAACTTTTTCAGTAAATTCATGAAGTTCTTGAGGACCTAAGTATTACCGAGTTCCATAGTATTATAACCAGGCTACCATAGTCTATCGGCCGGTATCTGAATTGAGAATTTGAAGATACTTACTTACAACTACTTAAGTACAAACTTTGACATTTGAAGTAGGTATAACTCGACTTGCAAAATTTGTCCTTAACTACTAAGAATTAGATGTTACAGAAATTTTGTACAATTTCGGCAGCCTTATCGCTTTTTTTTCCACCAGACAACCTTCGACCTCGGTGGCATAATCGATTCAAAATATCTATAGCTGTAAAACTACTAACGACAGCGCTTTCTTTCTATCAAAATTATGGAGTTGTAGAGATTTTATGATCTGGAGACCAATTCTCGGTTTTCGCTTTCTATGTCGAGTTATAGTCACAGATTATAGTCGACATTGCTTATCTTGTTCTCCTATTGGTTATCCTATTGGTCTTTTTTCATAATCATAATCATAATCATAATCTTTATTGTGGAACACAGGTGTATGTAGGTGATATTATGGTCTATGGGGGGCAATTCTCGAGCACTCGAAATTGAAGTCGAATTAGAGATTTGTATGGACCAATGTATGAAATATCTAAATTCGACTTCAATGTCAAGTGCACGAGAACTGGTCTCCTATTCGGCATTTTGCTGTCTCAAAAGACCTTCAATATTTCCTTTGAAAATTCAAGCTGATTTTATGTTCTTTATTAACAGTCTTTGAACAAAATGGAAGCCGTAGTCTTTGACGGAAAGTCCCTCACCCTCAAGTATGAGAAGACGTACCCCATGCCGAAGATCGAGAACGACACAGAGGTCATCGTCAAGGTCGAATACTCTGGCGTCTGCGGGACTGACGTCCATATCATTCAGGTGAGTAGACCAGTAGACCGTCTGATGAGTAGACCAGTAGACCGCCGCGTGTGAAGATAAGTAGACCGTCACAATAGTACACCGGTAGACAGTCATCTGAGTCAACCAGAAGACCTAGTAGACCATCAGGTGAGTAAAATAATAGACCGCCGGTTGGGTAGACCAATAGACGGTCTGACGAGTGGACCGGTAGACCGCCAGCTGAGTCAACCAGAAGAGTAGACCAGTAGAACGCCATGTAAGCATACCAACTGATTTTTAGGTGAGTAGAATAGCATTCCGTCACGGAGTAGACCAGTAGTCTGTCACGTGAGTAGACCAAAAGCCGTTTAGTGAGTAGACAAATAACAATCAGGGGAGAAGACCATTAAAGGAGTAAATGTAGTCGGTCATGTGAGTAGCCCAGTAGATCGTCATGTAAGTAGCTGAGTAGACCGTCAGGTAAGTAGACCATGAGTTAAGTAGACTGGTAGGCTGTCAGATGAGTAGATACACCCTGTATTTATAAACACGTTTTCTATTTAATGTATTATTGATTTAGCATTCAATTTTTTTTTATCGGTTGCCCACAATCGCACCTGATGGAAAACGACGAGGATGGAGGATGTCACTTTACCTAGAAGACGATTGGATTTTTCCACTGAATTTAAGTAGTATGAAATTGGGAAAGCTGTCTCACGTTTCCCTGGGAAAGGATCTCTCTGAGTCTGGAGTTCACAGATACTACAGTTCCCTGGCAAACCAGATCCCGGAAGAGCCAACGCACGACACACTGGTGTGCATTTTGCCCAGGGAACCGTGAGACAGCTTTCTCAATTTTATACTACTACTAAGTGTACCCTCACTTCGCTTCGGGACCGTAATTCAGAAATGAACCAATAGATGGCGCTGTGCTCAATTACATCGCCGGGGGGTCCGGACCCCCCCATTGAGGCCTGGCTTGACATAAGGTTGAATCGGCTAGCTAAGGGCGACTTAATTAAGGGGTCGGCAAAGTTGGTGGGGTAGCAAATTGTAGATAGCCCTGGGACGGAAAATCAACAACTTAAACTCACGTTCTTCAAGAATGCTCCCGAGGGGGGGGCCTTGTCAAAGCTATATATGTATACGCCCGTGTTAGCCTTGTGGTTGTCTATTATAAATAGTACAGATATAGATTTTAGTATTCTTTTCTACAGGGAGAGTTCCCAGCCTCCAAGGAGCGCCCTCTGCCTCTAGGCCATGAGTTCAGCGGCGTCGTGCATGAAGCTGGGAAGAAGTCCATCTTCAAGAAAGGCCAGAAGGTCGTAGTAGACCCGAACAGGTGAGCAAAGCGACTAAGGATACAAAGGGACTGCCGTTTGGTCTTCGCATGGGAGAACCAAACCAACTGAATCATACTTACTACGCTGGCTCAGCGATCCAAGGTGGGCTTGGCCTCCGCCGTCAAAGTTCGCCATTTTGTTCGGTCCTGTACCAATTCTGACCAATCGTTCACGATTAATGCTTTAAGGTCCTTGGCGACTTCGTCCCTAACAATATTTCGAACGCCCCACAGGACGTCCCGTTGGTCATCCAAGATAAGCTCTTTTAGTCGCTAACTAACCGAATTAGCAAACTGAAGTGGCAGTGGGCTGGTCACATTAGCCGCAGAACTGACAACCGCTGGAGCCATAAAGTCCTTGAGTGGAGACCGCGACTCGGCAAACGTAGTGTAGGACGCCCTGCTACAAGATGGGATGACGACATTCGAAGGCTGGCTGGAGTGAGCTGGATGAGAGTGGCCGAAAATCGGGAGCGGTGGCGTGCATTGGGGGAAGACCTATGTCCAGCAGTGGACGAGCGTGGGTTGCTGATGATGATGACACAAGACACATAATCATAATATCAGCCTTGAATACCTCGGTGGCGCAGTAAGAAGTGGGTCGCACTTTAAACCGACGACTTTGTATGACTTTTATCCCGGGTCGTGCAAAAAATTGTAGGTAATCTGAGTTTTCAGTTCAGAGATTCACAGTGTCAGCCCGAAGTCTAGAAGTAGGCGGTCTTCCAATATTGTTTTGACGGCATCTCAGCAGGCCTTCAGGGTGAGAGTGACAGACTCAACACTTTGTCTGTTCTTTTGTGCCTGTCAATCTCATATTTCGATCTTACTGCCGCTTACCAACAGGCGGAGTGGGGTCATCTTGATTGTCTTCAATAACTATAAAAAAAAGAACGCGTCATGAATTTCATGACCTACCAGCGCCAGGTGTCATGACTGTTGTCTTCTTCAGTTTTTTTTTTCTTTTCTTCATTCATGGTTAAACATTCAAAATATTCATCCAAACAGTTTCCAGAACCCCATTTTTCTTTCCCAGCGCCTGCGACCGCTGCGAATTCTGCCGCAAAGGCAACTACCAATACTGCCTCACCGCTGGTATCAACAGCACCGTGGGTATCTTCAGGGATGGGGGCTGGGCCCAGTACTGCAAGGTTCCCCAGGAGCAGGTGCATGCTCTGCCCGATGGGATCACCACGGAGCAAGGTGAGGTATCCAAAGAACTGTAGGTACCGAGAGGCACGAAAGTATAGCGATGACCGTTATTTTGCGCACTTGAAAAAAGAAGACTTTCTATCAAAATTGGTTTCTGCGCACTCAAGGTCATAACTACACTTTCTTGCCTCGGACTAAGTATACTAACTACATTGGAGCTACCATAACTATTATTTTTAAGGAATGAAACGTCTTGCCTTCGTCGGTTTCCTCAAATGGAATGGAATGGAATGCTTTAACCGTGGGAGAGCCACGCTTCGGCATATTATAGATACGCTGTGATGATGATGTTAATCTTATGTGAGGCCGTGAAATGACTCCGGTCCAGCCTTTCCATTCATGCCGAAGCGTGGCTCTCCCTGAAGATGATGTTGAAGATGATGATGATGTCAATGATGATGATGTTAATGATGATGATGTTAATGATGATGATGTAAATGATGATGATGTTAATGATGATGATGTCAATGATGATGATGTTAATGATGATGATGTTAATGATGATGATATTAATGATGATGATATTAATGATGACAATGTTAATGATGAAGTTGTTAATGATAGTAATGTTAACGATGATAATGTTAATGATAATGATGTTAATGATGATGATGTTAATAATGATGTTGCTTGCAGCTGGCCTCACAGAGCCGTACTCCTGCGTCGCTCACGGCTTCGACCGTGCTGCCCCCCTCAAAGTGGGCGAGAAGATTCTCATTGTAGGCGCTGGTATCATTGGTAAGAAACGTGGTTTAATTGTTTTGGTGTAGGGCTGTTACGGATTTGTTTCGGTTACGGATATAGGAATGGTACGGATACGGGAATGAAAATATTTCGGATTATCCGTTAGTTTAGGTTACATTTTTTTTTGGATTTTTTTTAGCTAGCCTATAGAGTTCCACTGCTGGGCAAATTTATAAAACAAAAATTCACACACAACATCTCATATTAAGTACATTACATTGACCTGACTCCGTACTAAGTAGCTTAAGCACTTGTGTTACAGATATCAGACTACAGAAAAAACACAAATTATTATACTTTAATAGGTACATATAACACCCAGACACTGAAAAAACTTAAGTGTTCATTACACGAATGTCTGGAGTGAGGAACGAACCCACGACCTTTGGCGTATGAAGTTCACTACAAAATGCGCCATCCGGCCAGTCGTTTAAAAATTACACCTTTTCATACTAATGTGATCAGTTGATTGATGTAATTATAATGATGTGTGTGTGTTGATGAAACTAGCGCCGCCAACCTATTTACACTGATTGTGGCGTAAATACGATTAACTCTAAATAGCTACTTACTAATGTAATGTAAACAAGCTCTTATGTAATGGAATTAAACCGCTATCTCTGGATATGTTTATTTAGCTAATAAAACGATTAGATAGTAATGAAGCCTAACTACTTACAGCTATCTGAATTGTGCATGCTTAGTATTATTATAATGATGTTTAAAATGTCTAGATACACAATAGGGTATTTGACTAATCTCGATATAGTAAAAAATATTGATACTCTACCAAAATATTGGTAAATAAGAACCAATAGCCTAAATTTTCAGTTAAAAATATAACGTCTATTTATATCGTCTATATTGCATCTTGAAAAATTCAATTTACTTTTATCTAAGTCTGTAATGTTTAGTAAAGTAAAGTATCAGCCTATATACTGTCCCACTGCAGGGCAAAGGCCTCCATCATAGAAATCAAGTTATCGCTACTATGATGGGATTAGGCTTAATCACCACGCTTGCCTAATGCGGATTGGTGATCACAAACCCGAGCTATGTTTGAAAAATTCGAAACATAGTTTTTGCTCGACCCGGGAATCGAACCCGGGACCCCGAGATCACGGCCCGGTACTTAAACCACTAGACCAACGGGGCGTGTTATGTTTTGCTTTCTTAAAAAATATCGTATTTTCACCACAATCACTGTAAGTAAATAGGTTGGCGGCGCTAGTTTCATTCGTGTAGCCCCTTAAGTAATTAATGCTGAGTGCATCCTACTAGTCTAAAAAAATCATCGATGTTTTCTATATACTAACCGAAGCGAACGAAATTCGTCTGCTTAGTAAGGGGTTCCGTTAGTATAATTGGTAGTACAGCCACCCGGACTGTGGAAGGTTGTGGGTTCGAGTCCCACCTGAACCCATCGATGTATTTTTAAGTGCATTAATTACTCTGTATGTTTGTATCGTCAGAAATGATGTAATCCGACAGAGAACCAGAGTCACCGACATAGCCCACCGAATTAACAAACTGAAGTGGCAGTGGGCTGGTCACATTAGCCGCAGAACTGACAACCGTTGGAGCCATAAGGTCCTTGAGTGGAGACCGCGACTCGGCAAACGTAGTGTTGGACGCCCTGCTACAAGATGGCATGACGACATTCGAAGGCTGGCTGGAGTGAGCTGGATGAGAGTTGCCGAAAATCGGGAGCAGTGGCGTGCATTAGGGGAGACCTATGTCCAGCGGTGGACGAGCGTGGGTTGCTGATGATGATGATGATGTTGTTTGTATCGATAAATAATTATAATTATTAATATTTTCAGGTAACCTATGGGTGACCACTCTCCATCATCATGGACATCGTGAAGTGACAGTTTCAGAAATGAACAAAACCAGACTGGACATTGTCAAAAAGATGGGTAAGTTCTGATGTGGGAGAGCCACGCTTCAGCATGAATGGGCCGGTTCAACCGGAGTGATACCACGGCCTCACAGAAGTTTGCGTGAAGCTGGCGCCTGCGCTGTGTTTCGTCGAGTGAGTGAGGGTACCGGAGGCCCAATCAGGGGGATAGTGAGGAAGTTGTAAGCGCACTTTTGCCTCACTGATGTTGATGGTGTCTATGAGCGGTGGCAATTGCTTACCATCAGGTGATCTGTCTGCTGATCTGCCACCTATCACATAAAATCATATCTTCTATCTATACTATTTATAAAGAGTTTAATCTCATATTCCACGCCAGGGCTTATAGGTAAATCAAAAACATGAAACACTTGCGCGATATAACCAATGCCTAGCGCCATCTATTGGCAGACAGTGGAACTACTGTCCCGAAACGAAGTGAGGGCGTGTCACTTCACTAGTCACATAAAATATCACACAGTGTAGTGGTATTGATGATTGGATACTTTTTTTTCTCCCTTTTTTCTCTTTTGATGAGGTGGCACTCTTTGAGTATTAGTGGTGGAAAAGGGACGAAAAATAGTCTTCATCCTGAAGTTGGGGGGAGAGGTCAATAAAGAAAAGAAGCCTATCCCACCTCCAGTTCTCTTTCCATGGAGCTCCACGTAAGTACTTTTTGCACGTCGCCTTCTTAGGTGTAAATGGGTTGTCACCAGATCTTCATTAAAATTAAGTAAATACTTAAGTAAATATTGCACTTAAAAAATTCCTCGGAGGGTTCAGGTGGGACTCGAACCCACAACCTTCCGCAGACCGGGCAGACATGCTATCCACTTTACACCATCCGAACCCCTTACTAAGCCGACTGAGGATTTTTTTAAGTGCAATATTTACTTAAGAATAAATTGCAAAGAATTGCTATACCAAAAAATAAAAATTATAAGTACATACTTAACTGTACCAATATTTTCTTTACAGATACCGGATTCAGGCTGATCACCCCTGATGTCTTGGCGGCAGAGAAGCAGTTGTTCGACGTCATCATTGACTGTACAGGTAAGTAAGTCGAGATGGCTGCACTAATTATCTCTAAAAAGATAAGGACCATTTGATTATTGAAATTGCTGCCACAAAATGCTGGAACAACTTACCGCCGCCGATCGGAAATTCCTTCGCCCTTCTCTTTTAAATACTAATTTCCAAATGATTTCTAATGAATGCATTTCCAATTGAGTTAGCAGCTACTAAAAGCAAAAGAAATAACACAATAATTTCAGTATAAGTCAAAGCATGATTTATTTTTTTAATTCCAGGCGTGGGTAAAGTTATGGAAATCAGTATGAACTACATGAAACCTGGTGGGAAATACGTGGTCTTCGGCTGTTGTCCCCCCACACACCAAGCTTCGTAAGTCTATAACATCAATATTTTTTAAAATATCTGGTTTATCTGTAAACATTTACATCCTTTTAACCACGAGTTCTATCAACCATTCTGAACAACATTTGTTCAACAACTTTTCCAAATTCTGCGATAATTTTTCCGACTGCCCATACAAAATGACCAACCCATGTGACCGACTTTGTACGGAAAGATGAAAATATTTTATGCGAATTTTCAAAAGTCATAGAATAATTTGTTCAGAATGGTTGGTAGAACACGTGGTTAAAGGGATGTAAATGTTCATAGATACATCTGAATATTTTATAAGTAGACTAGTGGCCCGCCCTTACTTCGTTTCGGGAACGTAATTCAGAAACGAACCAATAGATGGCGCTGTGCTCAATTACATCGCGCAAGCGTTTCGTGTTTTCGGTTTAACTTGTCGTTGTCTATAGAAGTTATCTCTTTATATATAGCATAGAAGATAATGGTGTCACTCACCATATTCAAAGGGTTGCACGGTAATCCCTGGGGTATCTAGAGTTTTTTTATCAAATTCTAACACTTTGTTAGCGTATGCCAAATTACAGTTATCTAATACAAACAGTCATGAAAATCTAAGGGTTTCTCAGAAATCCGTAACCTGTAAAAATGTGTTGTTAAATTTTAAAAGTCTTGTGGTATACCGGTCCTTGATCTCGGGGTCCTGGGTTCAAATCCCGGGTCAAGTAAAAAGTATGTTTAGAATTTTTCGAACATAGCTCGGGTTTGTGATTACCAATCCGCATTAGGCAAGCGTGGTTATTAAGCCTAATCCCATCATAGTGGCAATGACTTGATTTTTATGATGGAAGCCTCTACCCTGCAGTGGGACAGCTGATACTGTACTTTACTTTTTAACGTTGTCTCTCCCACAGCCTCAACCCATTCCAGATCTATGATAAGGAGTTGACTATCATTGGAGTGAAGATCAATCCGTTCAGCTTCCCCAGCGCCATTGGCTGGATCAAGGCTATGGGCAGCCGGTAAGTAACTATCATTAATAATAACTAAATGGATGGACGCCCTGCGACAAGATGGGATGATGACATTCGAAGGCTGGCTGGTGTGGGCTGGATGAGAGTGTCCGAAAATCGGGACCGGTGGCGTGCATTGGGGGAGACCTATGTCCAGCTGTGGACGAGTGTGGGTTGCTGATGATGATATGGATGGAACCTGTAGGAGAAAAAACTGGGAGCTAGAAGATTTGGCAGGAAGCCGCAACCGTGGCAGGCCTACCAGGTGGACAGACAATCTAGTGAAGGTCACGGGAGTCCCTTGGATGCGGATGGCACAGGACCGATCTGTATGGAGATCTTTGGGGGAGGCCTATGTCCAGCGGTGGACGTCTTTTAGCTGAAATGACGAGAAAATTTGGTGGGTGAGCCTAATCATCGTTGAAACCAAAGCGCATCGACTTTGCTGGCTTTGCCACGTCGAGAGATTGGGAGATGATAGTGCTGCTTGAAAAGCCGACTTGGGACGGCCAAATGTCGAAGACCAGTTGGCCGTCCAAAGCAACGCTGGAGGGATGAAGTTGGGAAAGATTTGGACTCCCTAGATGGAGGCCAAGGCGTTTGGGTCGCTGCGCTAGCCTAGTTAGGTAGTTAAAGACCCACCCTCACATCGTTGAAACCATTGATGATCTTGGAGGATGTTGTTGGATCGTTGATGTTCTTGGAGGATTTGTTGAAACAAATCCTCCAAGAACATCAACAAGATCAGAGAGTTAAAGGTCTTTTAGTAAGGAGGCCATTAAGTAATCCGACAGAGAACCAGAGTCACCGACATAGCCCACCGAATTAGAAACTGAAGTGGCAGTGGACTGGTCACATTAGCCGCAGAACTGACAACCGTTGGAGCCATAAAGTCCTTGAGCGGAGACAGCGACTCGGCAAACGTAGTGTTGGACGCCCTGCTACAAGATGGGATGACGACATTCGAAGGCTGGCTGGAGTGAGCTGGATGAGAGTGGCCGAAAATCGGGAGCGGTGGCGTGCATTGGGGGAGACCTATTTCCAGCAGTGGACGAGCGTGGGTTGCTGATGATGAAGTCCTTAGGACCTTAGCCATTAAAGTTGTTTTTTAACCAGAGCTGTGTAAGTAAAATGTGTCGTACGATAAGTGTATAGCGGAGCTGTCAACATGCGCATTCTTCGCACACGTTTCTCGCTTGTTTTGTATGTAGAATGACCTCGCTTCGCTAGACCCTTTTCCACCAGAGCTGAGCTGACCGAGGCTAGGAAAATTAAGGGATTCTATTGGTGGATTTATTCCTGGCACATCGCTTAGCTACCTCGCTGATCTGGTGGAAAACCAGCATAAGTCTAAAATTGATATTTTTTTTTTATGTGATAGGTAGCAGACGAGCAGGCGGATCACCTGGTGGTAAGCAATTTCCGCCGCCCATGAACACATGCAACAAGTGCGCTGCTAACCTTTTATCCCCTTCCCCCCGATGGGCCTCCGGTACCCTCACTCACTCGGCGAAACACAGCAGAGGAGCTGCTTCACACCGGTTTTCTGTGAGGCAGTGGTATCACTCCGGTCGAGCCGGCCCATTCATGCCGAAGCATGGCTCTCCCACAATTAAATATATTATTAATAATATATTATTTCTTTCTCAACCAGGTACGTGGATTATGAGAAGCTTGGGGTGAAGACATACGCTCTATCGGAGTACCAGAAAGCCTTGGATGCTCTGAAGGCTGGTACCATCTCCAAAGCGCTGTTCAAGATCGTTTAACTTATGTAGGGTGTGAAATAAATGTTTAATCTACAACCCCGCATTTTATTTCTCTCTCTCATCTTAGCCCTTCATGGGGACTATCGCGTGTGAAAATTCCGCTAGATGGCGTACTCTTAGACTAAGATCCAACTTTAATGTCATTGGTTGTTTAGTAACATTTTGACATCTCACATCAGAAATACCCAATCACCGTGTTGATGATCAGTTCTATACTACGCCATCTAGCGGATTTTTCGGACCCATTCCTTTTTGCCTCTAACCGTGGCGGTTCGGAATGAATGGGCCGTTTCGACAGGAGTGATACTACGGTCTTACAGAAGACCGCTTTCGCTGAGTGGATGAGTGTATCGGCGGCCTTATAGGGGGAAAATTGGGTCAATAGGTTGGCAGCGCACTTGTGACTCTACTGGCATTTGTATTACACCCAGACACTGAACAAACACAAGTGTTCAACAAACGAATGTTTGTCCAGGGTGGGCATCCAATCAATGTGTCCTAAAATAAACCACTATTCTTGAATCAAAACATTAACATGATCCTAATAATGAAGACACTTTCTTGCGATCCGTCAGATGCCCACGCGCAGGGAACAATGCGCCTTATCGTCGGAGGTGGGATACTGACATGCTGACCGAAATGACGTGTAGGTTTGCAGGGTACGATACGACGACGATCTGTCGAAAGTCGTAAAGGATTGACGGAAACGGAACGGACAAATTGCAGCATCTAGCAGTACTTCAGCATAATTTCTGCTACCCTGGTACTTTAAAATAAACTAGAAGTAGGTAAGTATGTAATAAAAAAGAAAATTGTAAGTATATTATTATGCATCAAGAAAGTCATGAAATTAATAAGGGTTTTTGCAAATGCAAAACCCGATAGACGGCATTACTTAGACGTGAGGTCCAACTTTGACGACATTAATTTTTATTTTTGGTATAGCAATTCTTTGCAATTTATTCTTAAGTAAATATTACACTTAAAAAATTCTCGGGGGGTTCAGGAGGGTGGGAATTGCTATACCAAAAATAAAAATTATTCGTTTAGCAGTTTCATCTTAACTAGTGGTCAAATATTTGCAATAATGTTTCCACTGGATATTGTATACTTTATGTATACCTACAATATTGATGAGACTATCGTCGGCTCATGGCGAGTTAAGCACTTACGAAATTCGTCGGCTTAGTAAGGGGTTCGGCTATAATAGGTAATTGGTAGTACAGCCACCCGGATTGTGGAAGGTTGTAGGTTCGAGTCCCGCCTGAACACCCCGAGAATTTTTTGATGACATTGTTTGTTTCATAACATAACTTCATAATTTTGATATAGAGGTAATACCTACGTCAAATGTAACCAATCCTCTCGTTTTTGGACCTGCCGTCAACGTAACGCTATCTATCGGATTGTGCATTTCCAAAACCCCGTATTTATGGCGCCACTGCCGCTTACGTCATAAAGTATGGTAGTCCCATTGGTTATAATACTATGGAACTACGTAATAGTTCCTCAAGAATAAATATCACGACTTTATCGACAGAATAGATGGCACGTTGTGAGGAAAACAGACGGCCGTTGGGGCGGAAAGGTCCTTGAGTGGAGGCCGCGTACAGAAAGTCGCAGCCATAGCCGTGGCAGGCCCCCCACAAGGTGGACCGACGATTTGATGAGAATCGCGGGTACAGAACCGATCTGTGTGGAGAACATTGGGGGAGGCCTATATCCAGCAGTGGACGTCTATTGGCTGAAATGATGATGATGACAACCATGTTTTTGATAGAGAATGTTTAGGAGATAGATCGAAATGTGTAAATCCCATTAGTTTAATCTATTAATTTGGTAACATCTTTGTTCTCTTCTAATGTAGTTTGAGAGACAGAAATCAAAGACGAGACGACGACGAAAGAAGGAAGCTATAGCATTGGTATGATTTCGAGACAGAAAACAGACACTGTGAGGTACCTATAGTTTTGGCATGATTTCTTGCAGACAGATCTTTTTGAACAAAAAGTAATGGATTTCGTAAAAGTGTGAATGATATAGATACCAGTGGAAATGATTCCGTATCTGAGTTCAAGACTCAAATTCCATGTTGAGTTGTTGAGATATTGGAGTAACTAGGTAAATAAGTAAGTTGGTACGTTTTTAAAGGAAAGTCCTGTAAAAATGAAAAATGTTTGTTCCAAAAGTGACTTCACACAAAGCTGTTTCCTTTAATATTTACTCCTACATTTTACTTTGGTCTGATTTGGTTTGGTTCTTTGATGTAAAGGGTGTCACACAAGGAAATAACTTTGGTCCAACTTTCTTTAATATTTAGGGTGTCTCACAAGGAAGTAATTTTGGTCCAATTTCCTTTAATATTTAGGGTGTTACACAAGGTAGTAACTTAGGCCCTATTTTCTTTATGTAGAGGATCACACAAGGAAGTGACTTTGATTCAATTTCCTTTAATTATCGGGTATCACACAAGGTAGTAACTTTAGACCCATTTCCTTTTAAAAGTCAAACCTAGGTCCCAATACGATTTTTTTACAAAATTCCGATGACTCAGTCATCAATTATCAGTAGGTAAATTAAAAAAAATCTCTAGCTCTTGCACTATCTATGATTAATGACACTTAAATATAAATTAATTAATCCACCATTAGACTCATGTTTTATGTAATAACGATATCATCATGTGATTTATCGACTATTAAATAACGGTATTATTTCCATCAGCTATTGTTCAATCGTTTTATAAGAGATTAATCGATCAAATTAAATTGTTACAAACAATTTGGACAGACAGACAATAATGATGATATTTTTGACCTAGTATTTATAGGTGGTGATGACACTTACAGATCTGGCCTGATTTTTAATGTGGAAGAGCAACGCTTTAGCATGAATGGGCCGGCTCGATCGGAGTATTACCACATCCTCATAGAAAACCGGCGTGTAGCAGTGCATGCGCTGTGTTTCGCTGCAAGAGTGAGGGTACCGGAGGCCCAACCCCGGGGAAGGGGGGGTAAAAAGGTAAGCAACGCACTTGTAACACCATTGGTGTTGCAGGTGTCCATGGGCGGCGGTAATCGCTAACCATCAGCTGGTGATCCGTCGGCTCACCTGCCACCGATATCATAAAAAAAATTAGTGGGTATTGGTGGGTGGGTGGACATAGGTCTCCCCTAATGCACGCCACCGCTCCCAATTTTCGGCCACTCTCATCCAGCCCACACCAGCCAGCTTTCGAATGTCGTCATCCCATCTTGTAGCAGAGCGTCCAACACAACGTTTACCGAGTCGCGGTCTCCACTCAAGGACTTTATGGCTCCAACGGTTGTCAGTTCTGCGGCTAATGTGACCAGCCCACTGCCACTTCAGTTTGCTAATTCGGTGGGCTATGTCGGTGACTCTGGTTCTCTGTCGGATTACATCATTTCTGAGTATGATTGTAGCTCGATGCATAAGAGTGTGCAATTGTGTGTGTGTAAGATTCGAATCCTTGGGTATGCATAAGAGGATTAAAGCAAAAAAAGGGGACATTGGACCAAAATCGTTGGTAAATTGAGGTCACATGCACAAAACACGGCTGAACCTCTCACTGCATTCTTTGCAGTCATTGTTGCACATCAGATACAGTCAGACCGGTACAGACAGAGACAATGGCTATTCAAGTTGAACGCAATGAGGACGAACTGTCGCCTGCCTGCTCCCCTGTCGGGTATTGAGGCTAGTTGCAATTCTTTTAGGATGTACATACATAGCGCCGCCAACCTATTTACACTGATTGTGGCGAAAATATGATATTTTTGAAGAAAATAAAACATTACAGACTAGTTTCATTCGTATAGCCCTTAAAGTGCAACATACTAGGATTATGAGGCACTATAATTTAAACACTCACGATAGTTAACGCCCCGTTGCTCTAGTGGTTTAAGTATCGGGCCAAATCTTGGGGTTCGATTCCTGGGTCGAACAAAAGTATGTTTCGAATTTTTCGAACGTAGCTCAGATTTGTGATCACCGCACCGCATTAGGCAAGCGTGGTGATTAAGCCTAATCCCATCATAGTAGCGATGACTTGATTTCTATGATGGAGGCCTTTGCCCTGCGATGGGACAGTATACCTATAGACTAATAAGTACTGCCTTATGCGCCAAATCTTCTGGGTTCGATCCCCACCCTGGACAAACTTTCGTGTGATGAAGACTTGTGACCATTCAGGGGAAACTGAGTTAAAAGGTTGGCGGTGTACTATTGGCTCCACTGGTGTTTTTTTTTTATATTGTAGGAAGGTAAACGAGCAAGCGGGTCACCTGATGGTAAGTGATCACCGCCGCCCATGGACATCAGCTACACCAGAAGGAGTGCGGATGCGTTGCCGGCCCTTTAGGAAGGTATAGGCTCGTTTCTTGAAGATTTGGATGTCGTACCGGTTCGGAAATACCGCTGCGGGAAGTTGATTCCACAATGAGGAGGTGCGTGGCAGAAGGCGTGGTTTGACAATCGCCTACCATCAGGTGATCCGTCTCCTCGTCTGCCTCATAAAATTTCCTCGTATCGTCCCGTATCCATGACATTTAACACTTTCCAATTGTATCATGCTTTCAATTTCCTCAACAAAATGCCAATTCATTTCGAACCCTATGCCTTTTGAAATAAGGCAGTGTAACAACATGATGATCTGAATGTCAGTATGTCATTATACTGATGTGATCTGCGTGGGCGACACAATATAGCTATTTGGGGAATAGGGCGTCTGATACAGGGTTGTCAAAATGAGTTCTATACTCTGATTCATAATCATGTAAAGTAAACTGACAGATGAAAATGACAAGTTTTTTTTTATGTGATTGGTAGCAGGCGAGCAGGCGGATCACCTGATGGTAAGCAATTGCCGCCGCCCATGGACACTTGCAACACCAGTGGAGTTACAAGTGCGCTGTCAGCCTTTTATCTCCTTCCCCTCCAAGTAGGCCTCCGGTACCCTCACTCACTCAGCGAAACACAGCACAGGGGCTGCTTCACGCCGGTTTTCTGTGAGGCAGTGGTATCACTCCGGGCGAGCCGGCCCATTCATGCCGAAGCGTGGCTCTCCCTCTGTTGCTTTTACCTTTAACTTACATAACAAGCATTTCCAAATGAACGGACAAATATTCGTGTGATGAACACTTGTGTTTGTTCAGTGTCTGGGTGTTATATTATTATGTATTTAAGTAATATATTTGTGTTTCCCCTTTTGTCTGATGTCTATAACGCAAGTGCTTAAGCTACTTAGTACGGAGTCAGGTCAATGTATGAGATGTTGTGTGAATTTATTTAATTTTATATATTTACTAGTGGCCCGCCCTACTTCGCTTCGGGACCGTAATTCAGAAATGAACCGATAGATGGCGCTGTGTCCAATTACATCGCGCAAGCATTTCGTGTTTTCGGTTTACCTATAAGCCTTGTCGTTGTCTATTAAAGTTATCTCTTTATAAATAGTATAGATTTCTACAAATGAGTCATGATGACGCGTGAAGAGAAGTTTCTGTTGTGACAACCCTAGCTACATGTTGACAGTAAACATCTTCTATTTCTTTTCAAATGTAGTTGATACCATTCTTGATTCGTCACACACGAGATTCATACGGTGTGACAAGTTTTGATCAATGACTAAATATTTTTTTACAGTTGCAGTTTCACAGACTAAGGAGAAGATGGTGCAGTTTGCATTTGGTGTAAGTATAGCGAAAAAAGAAAAACCTATTGTTTTTGGCAACTGGTTGAGTAGCAAGAACGTCAGTTCTTCTTCGGCAACTGGTTGTCAAACTTGGTTGCCAATGCGGCCGAAAGGTGATCGACCTATCTTGATCTATTTACATGCGTATAATTCGTAAAAAAAGTATATAAAATAATTTTTTTTAATTTTTTATTTCTTAATGGTTACAATTTTACATGACAGTTTTCCCATTTAAGTAATAATACTTGTGTTAGGGAAGACCCGCTCTTTTTAAAGAAACGCACTTATGCTTTTTAATATAAAGAGGCTTACATTATTTATAAAATGTGTGTGTGTGTGTGTGTGTGTTTGTGAGTGTGGGTGTGCGAGTGCGTGTGTGTGGTGTGTGTTTCTGGGTATGTGTGTGTAAGTAAGTATATACGAGTGTGTGTATTGTGTGTGTGTGGTGTGTGTGTATGTATGCGTGTGTGTGCACGTATATAGTGAGTGTGATTATAGATTTATTTATTTTTAGTGTTATGTTATAGTATGATCGAATATAAATGTAATGTTTAGATTTTTTGATTTTATATTATTGTAGTAGTGCTTCGGTATCTGCATATGATTTTAATTTTAGCCTAGTGGCTTAGGCGGTTTTCTTGGATACTTTAATTCTGCCAATATCAAGTGACTAAAGAGACGATACATACTACTGTGGGAGAGCCACGCTTCGGCATGAATGGGCCGGCTCGACCGGAGTGATGCCTCACAGAAAACCGGCGTGAAGCAGCCCCTGTGCTGTGTTTCGCCGAGTTAGTGAGGGTACCGGAGGCCCACCTAGGGGGGAAGGGGATAAAAGGTTGGCAGCGCACTTGTAACTCCACTGGTGTTGCAAGTGTCCATGAGCGGCGGCAATTGCTTACCATCAGGTGATCCGCCTGCTCGTCAGCTATCTATCACATAAAAAAACATGTGTTGATATTGACCGGTGATTTGAGCTATAAATCTTTAATTAATCGAGTTCCTCATTAGTAATAGCAGCATCTATACCAAAAACAAAACGTACACATAGACAACACAATAGTATAGTTAGAAAACTATAAATTGAAAATTTAAAAAACCTTGACATCCCTTCCTACCTTATCTACGATCGCTCTCAGCTACGATCGCTCCCATCTACGATCGCTCCTAGCTACAATTGCTCCCAACTACGATTGCTCCTAGCTACGACCGCTACTTGCTACAATGGCTCCCAACTACGACCGCTACTAGCTACAATGGCTCCCAACTACGATCGCTCCCAGCTACGACCGCTCCCGGCGATGTACTCCCTAACTACGATCGCTCCCAGCTACGATATGATGCCTCCCAGCTACAATAGCTCCCAGCTACGAGCAGTCCCAGCTACGACCCCTCACAGCTACGATAGCTCCCAGCTAAGGTCTCTCTCAGCGATCATCGCTCCTAGCTACGACCGCTCCCAGCTACGACCGCTCCCAGCAATGTACGCCCTAGCTACGATCGCTCCTAGCTACGATATGATCCTTCCCAGCTACGATAGCTCCCAGCTACGAGCAGTCCCAGGTACGACCCCTCACAGCTACGATAGCTCCCAGCTAAGGTCTCTCTCAGCTACCATCGCTCCTAGCTACGATTGCTCCCAGCTATGACCGCTCCCAGCTACGATTGCTCCCAGCTACGACCGCTCCCAGCTACGACCGCTCCCAGCTACGACCGCTCCCAGCTACGACCGTCCCAGCTACGTTCCCTCTTATCTACAATCACTCCCAGCTACGTTCCCTCCTATCTACCTAGCTACGATCGCTCCCAACTACAATCCCTCTCAGCTACGATAGCCCCAGGTATGATACTCGTAGCTCCAAGCTACGATCGCCCTTCCTTCTGTAGATCCAAGCTACACACACCCATCTAGTCACTCCCCAATTGATTGATTGACATGAATGAACTGAAATTTTCCTGTAACCGTATGCAATGGGCACATAAGCAATTGTACATACTTACCATGATACTTACTGTCTGATGCAATGAGGCCTCGAAGAGAGAAATTATGGCAGCATTCATATCCGTACCGACAGAAAAAGTGCGCTGAAAATTAAAAAAAAACATGATGAAAAAAATATTTTTCATGATGAAATATAAAATAATGCACACAACATCTCATACATTGACCTGACTCCGTACTAAGTAGCTCAAGCACTTGTGTTACAGATATCAGACAACAGAAAAAAACTCAAATTTTATAGGTACAGTGGCCAGCACATCAAGTTACTACAATCTGTCAAATTTCCTTAGTTGATATTGAACCAAACACGTTTGACATAAAAGTGAAGTTCGATTGAAGAAATTTGACAGATTGTAGTAACTTGATGTGCTGGCCACCGTACTTAAATACGTACAGGGTGTCTGTAAACATTCACATCCCTTCCACGTTTTCTACTAACCATTGCGAACAACGTTTTGTTCTACGACTTCCGAAAATTCGTCGAACATTTTTTCGATTCCCCATACAGAATGGACAAGTCACGTGAACGATTTTGTATGAAAGGTTGTATTTTTTTATGCGAATTTCCAAAAGTCATAGAACAAATGTTGCTCAGAATTATTGGTAGAAGGCGTGGTTAAAGGGATGTAAATGTTCACAGATACATTTTGTATATAATACCCAAACACTGAACAAATACAAGTGTTAAAAAAAACAAATAAATAACAATCTTTAAAGCACAAATACATGAGTAAGTAGCTGTACTTGGAATTCTTTACCAAGGAGAAGAAAATCGTGATTAGAGTGGCCCGCCTACTTCATAATGTAAGGACCATATTATTAATTTATTTTACAATTCTTATCTATATTCTTCAGGTACTATTACTTAACTAGGTACTTACTAGTACTTTGAAAGTATAACATCTTTATAAATACTATAAGATTTCGAAATATCTTCAACAGCCAAAGTAACCTTGTTAACCAACCCAATGTCACTTATATTGATTTTCTCGGCTTTTTCACAACTGTTTTTGCGAACCACACACTTGTGTCCTTTGTAATGGGTCAAAGTTACGCGATAAGCGAACCATAAATAACAGAATCTAGAGCAAGTTAAGGCTCATAACGCATTTTATCTGTTATGGTTTATGATGGAATTTCGCATGAAGTTTTGCGTAGTAGTCTGAAGTACCTAATCTAAGGAAGGAGGCCAATTCTCGGTTTTCGCCTTCTATGTCGAGTCGAGTTCATGGAACGCAAAACCAATAGAACACAAATTACAGTCGACATTCCTTATCTAGTTCTCCTATGGGTACCTAGAGGTATATGCGTTCCATGAAGTCGACTCGACATAGAAGGCGATAACTGAGAATTAGCCTCCTGGGGGACATTGAAGTCGAATTTAGAGATTTCATACATTCGTCCATACAAATTTCTTATTCGACTTCAATGTCGTGTGCACGAGAAATACCCTCCGTAGACATT
Organism: Cnaphalocrocis medinalis; assembly: GCA_014851415.1. NCBI lineage: Eukaryota > Metazoa > Arthropoda > Insecta > Lepidoptera > Crambidae > Cnaphalocrocis > Cnaphalocrocis medinalis. The sequence goes on along the minus strand of JABMDO010000204.1, from coordinate 15,428 downwards.
TATAGGTCCGCTGAGAGAATATGTCGCGGGAAAATGGAAAATAATGTTAAATACCAACCTCTACAAATATTTATAATCCTAATCCTAACTAATATTATAAATGCGAAAGTAACTCTGTCTGTCTGTCCGTTACTTTTTCAAAACTACTGAACGGATTTGAATAAAATTTGGTATACAGATGGTATAGACCCTGAGAAAGGACTTAGGCTACTTTTTATTGCGAAAAGGAGGTTGTAAGTTTAAAAGGGCCGTGAAAATTATGAATGCTACCCAAAGATTACTATGTACAGTCCCACTGCAGGGCAAAGGCCTCCATCATAGAAATCAAGTCATCGCTACTATGATGGGATTAGGCTTAATCACCACGCTTGCCTAATGCGGTGCGGTGATCACAAACCCGAGCTATGTTAGGTTGTAGGAATGCCTATAGAATTAAAAAATATATATTTTTAAATATATTTTTTTTTATTTTACGGCGGCATAGACAAAGTACAGGGTCGTAAAGCCTTATTTATGGAGAAGGAAAATGCTGAATAAATATTTTTCATTTCATTTCATTTTTCATTTCATTTCATTTCAAAAATGTGGATGTATTTGTTCGTAACTAGTTCCATCACCTTCAGTGTTATCCTAACTCACCACTATCAATTACTATGAATTAAGTTACACAAGTTTGTCTGTCCGTCTTTACTCAATACAAGGTGGATTTGTTATCACCATCCAAATTTTTAATCTCGACTCAGAATCTGTAAGTGTACAACTCTCTCTAAGAAACATTAGTCGAAATACGACAAAAATTTTTGAAGTTCCCATACTATATCGATCGCGTGATCAGTCTGGTTTGTATGAAAAGTAAAAAAAATACATAATTCGACCCATGTTTCTAGAAGAAAGCTGTCACTTACGGATTCTAAGTCGAGATTAAAAATTTGGATAATTTTAATAATTCACCTAGTATGGAACCGCACTGAAAATAAAATACAATTCGTTGCCGGTGCATGTCTTCATTCGGACTTGTATCAGCGGCGGGAGTGCCACGCTTCGGCATGAATGGGCCAGCCCGACCGGAGTGATACCACGGCCTCACAGAAAACCGGCGTGAAGCAACCGGCGCGCCTGTGCTGTGTTTGGTCGAGTGAGTGAGGGTACCGAAGGCCTATTGGGCGGAAAGGTGGTTTAAGGATGGCAGCGCACTGGTGATTCTATTGTTGCAGGTGTCTATGGGCGGCGTCAATCACTAACTGTCAGGTGATCCGTCTGCTCGTCTGCCACCTATCCCATTGTTAAAGGTTGGCTGAGGGCATCGCATGATAAATTAGGTGATCCGTCTGCTCGTCTGCCACATCTTCTATACTATTTATAAAGAGATAACTTCTATAGACAACGACAAGGCTTATAGGTAAACCGGAAACACGAAACGATTGCGCGATGTAATTGGACACAGCGCCATCTATTGGTTTATTTCTGAATTACGGTCCCGAAGCGAAGTGAGGGCGGGCCACTATATCAAATAAAAAAGAGGATATGTCTCAACGATGATTGCACGATCAGTCATCTGGCGGACAAAGCGGCAGCTAAAACTTAGGTAGCAAACCAACAAACGTGCCTTAACAAGAAATATGCAAGATTATCTGGAAATTAAGCTGAACTTAACAAGTAACGTGACATTGGGATCGGTAACACAGATTGTTTCGTCCGCTAAACACTGGGAAATGTATCCGCAGATAAGTTTACCGCGTAAAATACAGAGAAAGCAGAAAACTTTATTTGCCAAACAAAAAGGCAACTTGCCTGCCTTGCCTCGATTACGTACAAAACGTTTTTCGTCCTCTTTTGTGATGCGCACCACTGAGCAAGTAATCACTATGATGCGCACTGCCAAGGAATGAAACAGCCTTCCCGGGTCTGTTTTCTGTTTCACAGCGTAAAAAATAAAGAGAACAGAGAGGTAAACACGAACTCTTTTCAACCTTTCTTTCTACACCAGTAAAATGAATAAATAAATGCGCCAGATGATCACACCAATCAACCTAGTCGCAAACTAGGGTACAACCACTGTAGGTACTTTGAGTGCCAGGTGATGATAATTAAATAGGGGCGTCAACCCAGAACACCCAGACCCAAGACAACTTAGAAAATGTAGTTTTCTAAATTGACTTGACCGGGAATCGAACCCAGGACCTTTCGCGCTTCGGGCGAACACCTTAGTCACTGCGCCATCGAGCTTACTGTAACTCCCTTTCCCCTCAAAATAAAGCTAAGATTGTGATTCAGCGTTAGCATATTATCCTATCCTAACTAATATTATAAATGCGAAAGTAACTGTCTGTCTGTACTCTTTCACGCCAAAACTACTGAACGGATTTAAATGAAATTTGGTATACAGATGATCTAGACCCTGAGAAAGAACATAGGCTACTTTTTATTGCGAAAAGGGGATTGGAAGGGGGTTATAAGGGGGGTAAAAAGTTACTTTTCCACGCGGACGAAGTCACGGGCGGCCGCTAGTAGAAAATATACATAAACAATATGACGAATCTATAAGGGATATTTTGAACCCTGAAAACACAAACAAAAGTGTGTTTTTAATTTTGCATCCCCCTTATCAGCAAAAATACCTATAAGCTTTTTAAAGGTATGAGCTAAGCAGTTTATCCACGACGGGAATTGAACCAACTAACTTTTGAAGCAATCAGGGTTTCGTACGTTCACTATCAATATGATCATCTAGACCAAAAACATGGTCTTCCCGCCGTGCTACTGGTAGAAAGAAATATTCTAATTATTTTTAAAATATCTTCAGACATGCACACTCGGTTTTAAACGTACAACCTTCAGGTCAGAAGGAATTAAACTATCCACTAAGTCACCAATGCTCTCAACACCATCCTAGAATGCATCTAAAAAAAGAACACAAAAGACTTAATGTCCTTTTAAATTGTAACTCTCTCCCATTTAAATAGATCTATTTACTTTCCATTGAAAACCTCACCTTGACCCATAGACAATGAATAACCATAGACTTTTTATTCCGATGCATGTATCTTAAGATCGATCCAGTGACCTACTTGGCCGTATGTGTCATATGCCATTGTGTGCCTTGGTCGGTTTAAAAAAAAACATACCAATCGATAAATCCTCATTTCGATTTCGGAAGGCAGTTGGCGCGCACGCCAGATTAAAAAAAATACTGTATCTGTGGTTTTGAAAAGTGAAATTTTTCAGTGTCGGATAAAAAGTTTGGAATAGTTTTAAAACTAAAAATAATCTTCTAAAAAGTCAGATCAACATCAAGTGAAATGAAAAATTAAAAAGATTTTCATCTCAATGAATTAAAAAAAAAATTAAAACATCGTGATTAAAAAAACTGGTGATGATTTGAGTGCTAGCTAAAATTTATACACATTTAGTGAACAATTTCAATCATTAAAAGAAAAGGAAATAAAAAGTGAAAAACTGTCAAATTTTCCTAAAAGCCAACCCCTAAAGTTTTTTTTCAAATATAAATTTGACAAAAAGAGATCTCAAAACAAAAACAACGCGCCAACTTCAATTCCAAATTCAAAAACTGGTTCAGTTTTTGAATCATTCTTTTCATTCCTAAAAATTGAAAAAGGAACCCCCAAAATGATACTCTTCTATCTCTTTCTAATCAACTCAGCAATGGCCGACTATTTCTTAAACAGAGTAAATCACATGGAATATTATAGAAACCGGACGAGACCATCAAAAGCGTTTACTAGTTTTTCCACAAATTATTTTAACCAGAATTCCATATCAAGTCAGAATGGAAAAGGAGATAAGATACAATGTGGTACCAGAACTGTAGACTTCAATCCTAGAAGAACTGGCAAGATCGTTGGTGGTACGGAGACACCTTATGGCGCGTTTCCCTGGCAGGTAAGTAACTTTTTTTAAATTCTGTAGTAGCAGTAGGTATAGTAAAGCATCAGCCTATATACTGTCCCACTGCAGGGCAAAGGCCTCCATCATAGAAATCAAGTTATCGCTACTATGATGGGATTAGGCTTAATCACCACGCTTGCCTAATGCAGATTGGTGATCACAAACCCGAGCTATGTTCGAAAAATTCGAAACATACTTTTGCTCGACCCGGGAATCGAACCCGGGACCCCGAGATCACGGCCCGGTACTTAAACCACTAAACCAACAGTAGGTATAGATAAATAAATAAATGCGCCAGACAATCACACCAATCAACCTGGTCTCAAACTAGGGCAACCCCTGTGCTTTGAGTACCAGGTGACGATAGTTAACTGGGGGCGCCAACCCAGAACACCCAGACCCAAGAAAACTTAGAAAATGTAATTTCCTAAATTGACTTGACTGGTATTATAGAAGATAGCTTTTAAATCTGGGAGAGCCACCTATGTGATAGGTGGCAGATAAGTGATCGGATCACCTGATGGTAATGAGATTGCCGCCGCCCATAGACACCTGCAACACCATTAGAGTCACAAGTGCGCTGCCAATCTTTAATCCCCTTTCCCCCAATTGGGACTCCAGTGCCCTAACTCAGTCAGCGAAATACAGCGCAGGCTATCGATGCTTCATGAAAATGAAAATGAAAAATCAGTCTGCTGTGAACCGTGGCATCACTCTAGTCCGACCGGCCCATTCACGCCGAAGCGTTTCCATTCCATAAATTTCACTTAACTTTTTGGTCTTTATGGACACATATCTTCTATACTATTTATAAAGAGATAACTTCAATAGACAACGACAAGGCTTATAGGTAAACCGAAAACACGAAACGCGAAAGCGCCATCTATTGGTTCATTTCTGAATTACGGTCCCGAAGCGAAGTGAGGGCGGGCTACTAGTCTTAGATATAAAAAGCATGAGAAATAAGGGCTTGGTCCCAAACCAAAGCTTTTTGACGGCCTCGATGGCGCAGTGGCTAAGGTGTTCGCCCGATGCGCAAAAGGTCCCGGGGTCGATTCAATTCTCGGTCAAGTCAATTTAGGAAATTACAATTTCTAAGTTTTCTTGGGTCTGGGTGTTCTGGGTTGACGCACCCAATTATTATAGTTACCTGGTACTCATAGTACAGGCCCTAGTTTGAGACCAGGTTGATTGGTGTAATTGTCTGGCGCATTTATTAGTTCTTTATTACTAGTTTTTCCCGCGGCTTCGCTCGCGCCCCCCACTTCCCTAAAATGGGGGGTTAGAAAGGAGCAAAAAGTAGCCTATGTTACTCTCCATCCCTTCAACTATCTCCACTTAAAAAATCACGTCAACTCGATGCTCCGTTTTGCCGAAAGAAAGACAAACATATAGACAGACAGACACACTTTCCCCTGTATAATCTTAGTATGGATTATTCTATTCTAAACCCATTCGCCATCAAACAAAAAAAACTGGATTGCCTTAAGAAAGGTACAAAATAATTACACACAGAAAGTAGGCTGCCCACTAAGAGCTAAAAATATGTCATGTACTCACAAAAACGCCTTTTCGACCACATTAATCCTAACTTATGACATAAGATTGTCAAACTGTCGAGGTCTATGGTAGAGGCCGCGCGCTTATGTACTCATGCCGGGCAACAACCCTAGCATGTCAACGAACTCTTCTAAATTCAAAATCAGGTCAAAGTCTAACTTTTGTGTGTAATTTTTTTGTGCAACTACGCCAAACGCGACGTCCGGTTACGCATTTGACAGTATTTTTTTTAATGCAAAATGGCCGCTAATTAAAAACCGATTACGTACAAATGCGCAGGCGCAACTACTCGGGGCTGAACGAGACAATGCCGAACAAAAACCGAGGCGTTATGTCACCTGCTTACTTAACCTTCGGGAAATGAGTAGTTAAGTGTGAAGCGATCCTTATGGAAAGGGATCCGTACACTCTAACTTCTATATTTATTTGCAATATGTACATAACTACAGGCAACATAAGATAGCCTAGAGAACATATGCGCCTGGAAGGCATTGCAATTTGGAATATTACTGTGGGAACGCCATGCTTCGGCATGAATAGGCCGGCCGACCGGAGTGATACCACTGCCTCACAGAAAACCGGCGTGAAGCAGCTCCTGTGCTGTGTTTCGCCGAGTGAGTGAGGGTACCGGAGGCCCACCCGGGGGAAGGGGATAAAAGGTTGGCAGCGCACTTGTTGCATGTGTTCATGGGCGGCGGCAATTGTTTACCATCAGGTGATCCGCCTGCTCGTCTGCTGCCTATCACATAAAAAAAAAACCTGAAACGATCGCTAAACTCTGATTTTCAATCACGTGGAGTAAAATGACAGATGTCAATGTATGATCTCCATACATTATCACTCAAAATGTTCATTTTGATATGACATACATTATCACTCAAATTTCCATTCATGCCGAAGCGTGGCTCTCCCACAGTTAAAAATCAGGGTATAGTATCCTCTTACGCGTATTTTGTGGTTTTCTCACTACCCCACGGAACTCCAAACAAAGATTCGCTCGCCAATACAAAAGTCACGTCACTTTGACACATTGCCGCCATCTTGACTTTAAGAGCATTGTCCTACACTTTCACTCGGTCTCCTAACAAATCGATTATCTTTTGTCCTGCGATTTTGAGCAACCTTTGAGTTTGCTTTGAGTTTTCGGGTTCGGAAAAAATTTAAAGACAAACAGATATCAGGTTGAACCTAACGTTTTGAAAGAGAGCCACGCTTCGGCATGAATGGGCCGGCTCGACCGGAGTGATACCGCGGCCTCACAGAAGGCCGGCGTGAAGCAGCGTCTTCGCTGTTTAGTTGAGTGAGTGAGGGTACCGGAGGCCCAATTAGGGGAAAGGGGGTTAAATGTTGGCATCGCACTTGTAACTCTACTGGTGTTGCAGGTGTCTATGGGCGGCGGTAATCGCTTACCATAAGGTGATCCGCCTGGTCGTCTGCTACCTATCACATAAAAATAAAAAAGAGGCACTTGTGACTCTACTGGTGTTGCAGGTGTCTATAGGCGGCGGTAATCGCTTACCATCAGGTGATCCGTCCGCTCGTCTGCCACCAATGACATAAAAAAAGTGTAAAACATTGATAAATTACTTACTTAAATCTTTGTCTTCTTCTTCTATACTATCTATAAAGAGATAACTTCTATAGACAACGACCAGGCTTATAGTTAAACCGAAAACACGAAACGCTTGCGCGATGTAATTGAGCACAGCGCCATCTATTGGTTCATTTCTGAATTACGTTCCCGAAGCGAAGTGAGGGCGGGCCACTAGTTTTTTTTCTACTGCCTCGCAGTTGGTAGTGAGTCGCTCTTAAGCGTGATGTGTGGCTGACTGTACCTATAAATTGAACTCATCATAATGTTTGGAAGAATTTTAATAAATAACTTTATCATTATTAATATTAAATAGCGACATAATCCTCTTAACATCATAAAATATAGTTTTGTACTTATTATCATATTTAACGTTTTTCGTAACTTAACATAAGTGTCCTCTTAACCGAATGTTTAAGGCGGCCGCTCTCAACAATAGCCAATAGCAGATCTTACACCAAACACTACATTATGTTAAACAAATTTGAAGGTTCTTAGGTCTGCCTAGAAGTGCCTTAGAATTTTGATGATCGGTGAGTCAGTGAGTGACAAAATTAAGAAACTTTGGCCCGTTATAATTCTTAAACTACTAGTTCAAATTGATTGAAATTTGAAATATACCGTGTCTTTACAATGCCTGCATGGTTACTGAAACTCAGTCTTCTAGTTTTATCCACAACGAAGTTACAGGAGGGTCGAAAATGGCCTGAATTGCTTCGAGAAAAGGATGGTACGGCCGTGCCGCTTTTTTGCTCGACTTGGTGGGCACGGCAGTGCCCCAGATTTACTTGCAACTAAGTATGTAGAAATTATTTTTTTGAAAATTAAGTTATAAGTCGCCACAATCCGTGTAAATAGGTTGGCGGCGCTAGTTTCGTCATTATAGCCCCTTAACCTTACATAATATTTTAATACAGAAGTCATAATTTTGTTATTACCAGGATTAAGGTTAATAATATATTGACTGAACTCTGACAAAGAATGTCATTATAGTGACCTCACGATCATGAGTTTGAGTAATACCACAGACCAGGTAAGGACAGTAAGTCAATCCCATGCCAGCCGGGCTAACATGCGCGCCGCAAGATAAATTTGGATTCTGTGGGTAACTGTGAAACAAGCCGCATCGGCTGATGCAATCCAAAGATTTTAATTGGTATCTAGTGGTTTTTAGTGTACAAATTTGGTGTTACTTTGTGCAGTGAAGTGCCGCAGGGTGATATTAATATATGAATCATTGAATTGTGTCGTTTTTAACACTGCTATTATCTGTCGAGTGAGTTGTCACGTGAACAACTTGCTTTGACCTAATACTTAGAGTCTTAAAACATACCTATGACTTTGTTAAAAATAGTCTCCACAGAATCCTTAGGACATTAAAACGCTAAACACCGGCGTTTTATTGAGTGACTGTGACTTCGACTACTTCGACTGTTGACTACACTTTATCAGCATAACACTTGACATTGGCAAAATTAAACGTGTCGTGAACACAATACAGGCCATATAACAAAAAAAAAGATAAATTTGTCACTCGTATTGTGTCGGCGCAAGTTGCTTCTCGCTCACCTGACTGAGCGATGAGCGGGATAGAAGGATGGCATCCTTCTATCTTGCCAACGAGAGTCGACAAAATTTGGTCGCGGTGCGCATGTTAGGCCAACTGTGCCCATGCGCCAAATTTATCCACCTGTGGAGAGCCACGCTTCGGCATGAATGGACCGGCTCGACCGGAGTGATACCACGGCCTCACAGAAAACCGGCGTGAAGCAGCGCGCGCTGTGTTTCATCTAAAACGGCCACTTTTAGCATTATTTAACTAACATTATTGTTACTTTTCGCGTGTTAAAAATATTGTTATGCGTCTTGAAAAATTAAAATACCTACTTGTCAAAAAAACCAAGTCTCGCAACTACAGTAAAAAGTGGTGAGATCCATGTTTTGCCAAGTCGGAAAGGGGGTTATTCATTTATTGACTTGGCAATCATATTACAACACAATATATCTCACAAGTAATGCATTAAATTGATTCGGTTGTTTAATGTGATTAAGATGGACCTGACGTCAAAGTAACGCCATCTATCGGATTTTGCATTTGCAAAAACCCTCATTGGTTGAAGGCGCTAGTTTCGTCGATATAGCCCCATAATAGGTGTGGATTTAAATGATTTCTCAATGAAAATAAATAAATTCACACAACAACTCATACATTGACTTAACTCCGTACTAAGTAGCTTAAGCACTTGTGTTACAGATATCAGACAACAGAGGATCACAAATATAATACTTAAATACATATATAACACCCAGACACTGAACAAACACAAGTTGTTCATCACACAAATGTTTTTTTTTATGATATAGAACAGACGAACAGACGGATCACCTGATGGTAAGTGATTACCGCCGCCCATGGACACCCGCAACACCAGAGGAGTCGCAAATGCGCTGCCGACCTTTTAAAAAGGAATACGCTACGCTTTTTGAAGGTTTGTAGGTCGTATCGGTTCGGCAATACCGCTGGGGTTTGTAGGGTGGGGATCGAACCCACGACCTTAATATATACTTTAAAATGACCCAAATATAGCTCACTGCTCTTACCTTCATTGTCGCAATACTCATAAATCGTACATTATAATTACATACATCCGTATAGAAGATTTCATACTTCGCAGTTCGCCGAATCATATGCAATTATTTCACTTTTGTTTTCATTATGTCATCGTGTTGACAGTAAGACCGGTCAAGTGTGAGTTGGTTCAGTTAAACTAAGGTTCTCAACATCTTTATGTGATTGGTGACAGATGAGCAGACGGATCACCTGATGGTAGCGATTAGCCGATGCCCACAAACAAACGCAAAACCATTTGAGTCACAAGTTTTTGGGCCAGGCAAGTGATTGGGCCTCTGGTACCCTCACTCACTCGTTGAAACAGTCTTATAATAGCGATCTCGTCCAGACAACCTTGGGGTAGAGGAAAAATACCGCTATCTGTAGTCGCATGACGCATTTGGTAGTGACCCTGACGCCATCTTGTAGATTTATCCACACTCTATTTCCACATTCGACCAATAGATGGCGCTGGGCGACAATTACATCGCGCATCTGAAGGCCAATTCTCGGTTTTCGCCTTCTATGTCGAGTCGACTTCATGGAACGCATAGACCAATAGGAGAACAAGATAAGCAATGTCGACTGTAATCTGTGTTCTCCTAATGGTTATGCTTATTTTGATATATATACGCTATAATATAAGGGGCTTTAGCATGTTAGATAATCAAAATAAGCAAAATAACATGCTAAATCGGCGTTATTCTTTTATTTTTTTTATGTGATAGGTAGCAGGCGAGCAGGCGGATCACCTGATGGTACCTAAGCATTGCCGCCGCCCATGGACACTGCACACCAGTGGAGTTCAAGTGCGCTGCCAACCTTTTATCCATTCCCCCGACGTGGCCTCCGGTACCCTCACTCACTTGGCGAAAACACAGCACAAGGGCTGCTTCACGCCGGTTTTCTGTGAGGCAGTGGTTCACTCCGGTCGAGCCGGCCCATCATGCCGAAGCGCGGCTCTACCACAGTTATATTCGGATGGCTTCGAGATTAAAACGACTCAAATTTAACGGTGTAAATAAACTTTGTGTCGGTCTATAAAGTTATCTCTTTATAAATAGTAGGTACTAGTGGCCCGCCTCACTTCGCTTCGGGAACGTAATTCAGAAACGAACCAATAGATGGCGCTGGGCGACAATTACATCGCGCAAGCGTTTCGTGTTTTCGGTTTACCTATAAGCCTTGTCGTTGTCTATAGAAGTTATCGTAATGTATTCTGTGCTAATATTATAAATGCGAAAGTAACTCTGTCTACTGGAGAATTCTGTGGCTGTATGTATAGATGTAGAATCATAGGATTCCTAGCCTAGGTCTCTTTAGGTCTTACTGTATGGTATGTACCTTCGTGGTGCTATCTAGAGCTTAAGTGGACTGTATCTGTATTGCTTATGTATAGGTACTTACTGGCATATCATGGACAGGCTAATGGGCTAGCTAGCAGGAATATTTCAATCACAAACACTGTTTCCAATCATGTATGTGTATTTATTCACTCACTAGTACACACATGTACACTTTTCTTATTAATTATGTAGTGATTCTTACATGTTAATTATTACCAATTGCTGTGGAGCATGTTCTCATTACTTTATATTATTATTTTCCCCGTTTATGTACGAGTCATGGCGTGTGAAACTGAACACTTCGATGTATTACTGTTATTACATGGACACTGTATTAATTGTATTGTTATTTTACTGCAACGAATTAGCGAGGTTTATATAAACCATTTCAACGCATTATTCTCTGGCGTATCAATAACTGTATATGTAAAATTGATCACATGGCGGCTCTATATCACCCGGCCATCTTAGAGTTTCTTATATAAAGAGAATGTGCTCTATCTCTTTTAGTGCCACTATAATAACAATAACACAGAAGCGGACATCCTGCGTTTTAGGGATGCCGCAATGAAAATTACATTTATGTTCGGTAGGATTCGGACAGTCTACTTATCTCTCGTTACTCTTTCACACCAAAATTATTGAACGGACTTTTAAATTTGGTATACAGATGGTCTAGAACCTGAAAAACGACATAGGCTACTTTTTATCGCGAAAAGGGGAATTGTTAGGGGGGTAAAAAGTTACTTTTCCACGCGGACGAAGTCGCGGGCGGCCGCTAGTAAGTAATAAATAAATGAATTGAGACAACATCACATACATTGTCCAGGTCCCAAACTAAGGTTTTCCCTTGTGCTATGGAAACCAGAAACAAACAAATGAACAAAGAAGAAGATAGGTAAGTAGATTTATTTATTCTAAATGCTTTCAGGTGGAGATCCAAATGCTGGATGTGGACAGCTTGAAGTTCGAGCACCACTGCGGGGGCGCCGTCATAGCTGAGCGGCTGGTGCTGTCGGCTGCTCACTGCTTCGATAAAGTTAGTACAGCTGGTAACATACTTGTGCCCTCCTTTTTTTTTTGTTCACGCAGAGTGAATGCCGCCTTATGCACACCCGGCCGCTGGGAGACGACAAGGTAGTGTGGGGCTCTCCCCTGGATTGGGCCTCTGCTAATCAGAGGCCGTTCAAGGGCATACCCACTGGCTGTGGGACGCAGTGCAGACCAGCGACTAAAGACCCCCACAAAAGATGTGGGGGGTGGCGCCCAGAGGCGTCGGTGGGGCCGACGTCAAGGTGCGCCCAAGGTAGAGGAAATCCTCACAGGGCGCCGGACAGGGCCCCGGCCCAGACAGAGCTGGGCCTCAAAGTGCAGCTGTCAGCCGTCGGGTAGCAATATGGGGATTAAGCCAATTGCTACCCGCCGTTGCCCAGGGACACCAGGACCCCTCCGGTAGCAGTTCCAAACAGAACGAAAATACTACCGGGGAGGCCACACGAGGAGGTCGCCGCACCGTAGTCCCCAACATACTTGTGCCCTGTGGCTAGGGGCGTTAAGAATACTGCCAAGGTATTCTGGACATTGTATTGACTGGCCGGATGGCGCATTTGGTGGTGACCCAGCCTCAAACGCCTAAGGTCGTGGGTTCGATCCCCACCATGTACAAACATTCGTGTGATGAACAGTTGTCTTTGTTTAGTATCTGGGTGTTATATATGCATTTATACAGGTGCCTATGGGCGCAGCAATCAGGCGAGCCATATGCTCGTCTGCCACCTAAGTATAACATAAAATAGACAAAAAAACGTAACAACAGATTACGCTGGCCGTCGCTTGGGCACAAGTGAAATGAAAATATCAAGTGACCATAATCACATGCCATTACCGCTCTCGTTCTAACCTTCACATAATCTCTCAGCCCATCTCTCTCTTCCAGCAACCCCTTCAACTGGAGCACATCAGGCTGGTGGTGGGAGAGCACCGGCTTCATCTCCAAGATAAGCACGAGAACAGGTTCCTGGCTGAGAAGGTGGTTCCGCACCCGGAGTTTAGGAAAAGTGAGTATTAAAAAAAAGTGACAAAGTCACTAGTAAAATATCAAGTGACACGGTCACTAGTTAGAATATCAAGTGACAAAGTCGCTAGTAAAAATATCGAGTAGTAAGGTCACTAGTAAAAATATCACGTGACGGAGTTAAGTGTCAGCTTAAGTGTCAGTAACTGGGATTTGGAGACAATTAAAAATAAATGTGTATGAGTTTATAACATTTATTTAAATTAGGTGGATTTGTTGTATGTACCATTATTTTATGGCCTTTTCACTCATTACAATTAATTATTAACTTAGAGTTTATTTAGATTTGTAAAGAACATTATAATAATTTTAAGGTGATGAGGATTATCATTATTGTAAAAATTAAAATACCTATTAAATTAGATTTAAGTATACAGGGCGTATCTATGAACATTTACATCCCTTTAACCACGTGCTCTATCAACCAATCTGAACAACATTTGTTCAACCATATTTCCAAATTCTCCGAACAATTTTTCTACTCCCCATACAAAATGACCAAGTCACATGACCGTACTTTGTATGGAAAGATGAAAATTTTTTATGCGAATTTTCCAAAGTCATAGAACAAATGTTGTTCAAGATGGTTGGTAGAACACGTGGTTAAAGGGATGTAAATGTTTACAGATACACCCTGTACATGCTAATTATACAGATGAAAAGAAACAATAAACTGTAAAGCCCTCAGCTATAATAATTGCAATGCCCGTTACAGGGGGCTACATAAGTATTCTTAACACCTATATAATTTCTCTACCTCTCCCCAGACGGTCCCCACAGCAACGACATAGCCCTAGTAGTCATCGGGCGAGGCGGCGGCGGTGTCCAGTTCAACTCCCACGTCAGGCCCATCTGCCTGCCAGGGGAGAGGACGGCGAGTGCCGGTCGCTGGTGCGCTGTGACGGGATGGGGGTTTCAGGCAGGTAAAAATAATGTGAAATGTTCCTTTGCAATAGAAAGGAGTTTTTAACCCTTTATTAATCATTTCATCATCATTATCAGCAACCCACACACGTCCACTGCTGGACATAGGTCTCCCCTAATGCACGCCACCGCTCCCGAGGCCACTCTCATCCAGCTCACACCAGCCAGCCTTCGAATGTCATCATCCCACACGGAGCTTTGACAAGGGGGGTGTCCATTGCAAAACAATTACGAATCCCCAGACGGTCCCCACAGCAACGACATAGCCTAGTAGTCATAGGGCGAGGCGGCGGCGGTGTCCAGTTCAACTCCACGTGAGGCCATCTGCCTGCCAGGGGAGAGGACGGCGCGTGCTGGTCGCTGGTGCGCTGTGACGGATGGGGGTTTCAGGCAGGTAAAAATAATGTGAAATGTTTCCTTTGCATAGAAAGGAGTTTTTAACCCTTTATTAATCATTTCATCATCATTATCAGCAACCCACACACGTCCACTGCTGGACATAGGTCTCCCCTAATGCACGCCACCGCTCCCGAGGCCACTCTCATCCAGCTCACACCAGCCAGCCTTCGAATGTCATCATCCCACACGGAGCTTTGACAAGGGGGGTGTCCATTGCAAAACAATTACGAATCCCCCCCCCCCCTTCCCGTGCTCGGAATTAATTTAATTTCCCTAATTGTAATAATATTTTATAATGCGGCTCTCCCGAAGTATAATTCAAGGACCGGCTGGACCCAGCGTGCGTTATTACATGTACGCATTCTTGAATGACGTGAGGTTGATTTGCCGTCTCAGGGCTGTCTACAATTTGCTACCCCACCAACCTTGCCGACCCCTTAATTAAGTCGTCCTTGGCTATAGCCGATTCCACCTTATGTCAAACCAGGCCTCAATAGGGGGGGGGGGTCCGGACCCCCTGGACCATTTTTATATTATAGATGTACAGTCAAAGAACGATAGGGTTCGTCAGTTATCAAATAGATTCGTCTATTAAGCTATGAGCACTTATTGCCTTTCGTAAATTTGTCGAAAAGTAATACCTGTTGCACAGAAAATTATGCTTAACCCATCAAAGTATGTCAAACTTCTTCAATGGACTCCCATTTATGAGGCTATGTTGTTATGTAGGCTATGTTATTTTTGATTGATGATTTAATTTAAGTATAATCAAAATTTTGACATGTTGTGTATACTATTTATGGATTGCTGTCTAGTCTAGTTAGTCATTGTTCTCTCACATTGTTAAGTTATGACTGTAATCTGTCAGTGTACCGTTGAATAAATAAATAAATAAATATGTTAGACACCATATTTGCAACTTTAAGTGTTGGAGTCTGTCGGAGATAAGGTCCAAAACCAATAGTGTTTACACCTACTACCCATTGAGGGGTTATAGGTTGGCAGCGCGCTTGTGAT